>WEIV01000115.1:0-18239 GCA_013390005.1 Calyptomena viridis
TTGAGAATTTTGAAGGCTTTGACAAGAGTCTTTGACAGTATTTTTGTGTATGAATAGGAAAGAAGTTTTATCTTACTGAAAACCACATTATTTAGTCCTGTATTAATCCTGATAAAATTCTGAGTGAAAGCATGAATATATTGATTTCTCAAAACATACTGACATAGCAAAGAATATAATCACTTGCTTAATACTAAATGTTGATTGAGGTTTATTTCTTTGCTTAAATTAACTGCTTTCAAATGTTTTGTTCATTTTGGGCCTAACATTTTCTGTTATGCTTGAATATAGGGCAAGCCTGATTAGGGAAATACTGATTTCATAGTTTCCTGATGCAGCCTGTCCTTGTGAGATCCTGCTTCTTTGAAATATTTTCCGTATGCATTGTTTTTTGAGATCTATTGCCTAGCTATTTCTTTAGTTATTTTCCTCAAGTGCTCTGGGTAATGACAATATATTACAGGTTTACAATGTAGATGTACCAGCGTAGACCTACCTCCTGTGAAAGCCCTTAGGACTCAGGCTGCCATGTTTGTATGTGAAAATCTCCAAGAGGACGCCAGGGAGACTTTTTTACTGCACCCCATCAGGTTCATTGAACTGCCTGCTTGCCTCAGTACCTTCATGGTCTAAAACTGCTATTACTGCTTGTGAGATGACTCAGTGGGAAATGTGTTTTATCAATACTTACTTTACTTGGGGAAAATTTAATCCGTGCCACTCTGGTCTTTAGCTTGATGGGGCCAGGATATGAATGCTTTATTGGAAATTTTCCAAACAGGAAGGGACTTGTGGACCATAATCAAACTCCTCAGTGATAAAGCAGAAGAACGTGGGAGTGTTTCACTTTAAGCCTTGCATCTGGACATTGAGAGCTCATAAACACATGGGGTTTTTTCCCATTTTGTAATTGGCAATCCTTATGAATCCAGCTTAGATATCCAGAACACCAGGTATGAAAACAGCAGAAGTGCCGGGTGGGTCGTCTTGGAAACATCAGGACAATTTCTGACTGTTGGCAAGTCAGTCGTTTTGGCTATCTGGTGTTTATTAATGTCTCACTACTCTCTTTAAAAAGCAGGAAGGAAAACTCATAGGTGTTGAAGTAGTTTTGCATTTCTGGGAAAGTGGTACACCCAAAATTAATATAGTTGGACATCTGCAGTGCCAAATTAAACCCTCATAGGACATAAGAGCAGTAACAGTATATTCGTATCAGTTCAGAACCTTTTCATCGCTTTCCTTCTGACTCAATGATCTCATTGAATCTTATGAGAAAGAACTTACTTGGGTTTTGTTGGAGTTAAAATCCACCCAGTCCCTGGGTATTCTTTTTTTTTNTATTCTTTTTTTTTTGCATTGTTGTGTTTTTATATTCGTATAATCATAGTTCTTTGTAATCATGACATTGCAGATACTTTTTCAAAACACCTAAGAAAACTGGGGTCTTAATCTGTTAGGAAATAACAAACTCAGCTATGATAAAACATGCTTTGTCTAGTCTTTGTGGAAATAGGTAGTGAAACTTACAATTAAAGGGTGCTCAGCACCTCTCTAAGACTACTCAGCTGACAACACTGTAGCTGATAAAATTGTGGTATAGGTATGTTGGTGCTAAAATAATACACTTCATTACTTACCAACCTCTAATTTTTCATGTCAGTTCTAGCACAAATCTCATTTTCTTAACTGCTCTCATTGCATCAAAATATACATCACTTAAATTTCAATCACAGTTGAGTTGATAATTATTTACAATTAATGAAATGCAAATTGTAACAATTGTTGGATGAGTCCTGTGGCCCACGACAGCATGCAGTGCACTTATTAAATATTAAAACATGACATATACTTATGCATCATAATCATCCATTGATTGATTAATAACATCTACCTTTCTTAGACAAGGCGGCCATTCGTAACTTTTACAGTGAATATGCCACAATATAGACAGTGTCCCTAGATGACACCTCGCCGTCCCATGTGTTCTAGAGATACCGAGTATGTATTGCTACCATGAACAACAACACAATTCTACTTGCTGCTTTAGCAAACCCTGAAAACTAATTGGGTTTAACTATTTAATTGTTAAGNCATTGTGCTAAGAACAGAATCAGTGCTAATCATCAAATATAAAGGGGGCTGTTGACACAGATAAAACCCCAGTCTCCACATGAGACCTTCTTGCATAGAAGTATCTGAAATTGTGACCTCTTTGTCCTATGTTGGTGGCAGAATTTCTATTTTCACATGCATTAAAACAGTGAAATCACAGGGAGTTTTTATATATATATATGTGCAAATTTTTACCCCCAAATTAATGGTTTGAACTGGTTTGTCCGAGTTTAAGGAAGGAGTTACTAGAACAGAAATCGGTACTTCATTGTGTTAACTAGCAGTGATAGAAAGGCCATAAAAGAGTTCCTAACTGTACCACAGTATAATCAAGAGTATTCCATTAATCTACAATACATCAAGTGAAATCCTCTCTTTTGTGAGGCTGTTACTTATTCCAGCCAATCACAGTGACTCATTCACCAGACTGCCTGAATGCCTACAATGAAGTATGTTTCATAAATAACTTTTGTGTAGACAACTCTATTAAAAGGCCATACACTGCAGTTTTCAAAATTAAGTTATTCAACAACTGGAACAAGTGTATTTCTGTTGGAAGAGTATCAGAGGTGAAAGTGGCTTTTGTGGATTTTATATGCCTTTTAGAAGTCAAAATGTTGTGCCAATTTGCAGAAAACAGCCTGACTTTCAAATAATAAGTAGAAACCACTGAGTTCTTTTAAAATGGTGTTGCAAGGCAGTCTGAAGATCTCATCTGGCTTACATCCCTAGAGGTTGAAAGCTGGAAAATGTGGAGCCTGTGGAGGATATCTGGAGGATCGATAATCTGTAGACAAAATTTGCAGAGGATGCCTGTTTCAGGAAAATGTAGCACATGGCTTTTTGTTCAGTGAAAGAAAGTTCCTGGAAGCAGGACTGCATTTATGTATATTCCCAGGTACTGTAAGGAAAAAATAAAAGGGGGGTTGTGGAGTAGGCACTGCAGCTGAGTTCATGTGCAGTTTTTGTAATGGAAACTGAAAATCTAGGTGAAATACTAGTCTTCCCAGTATTATACAAGAGAAAGCTGATTACTGAGTCACTAGCAGAAGATGGTAAACTTCCATATCTTGTGAGTAAGGTTTTGTATTTCTCACATTTCAGTGCAAATGGCTTAAAAATAAACATTAGAGCATGAAGTTAAGGCTGTAATATTATAAATATCTTCCACTATCTTCCTCTGTGTTTCTGTGGCAAATGTTCGTCTTTTAAGTCATCATGGTTTTTCAAGGAGATTTCTGTGGCTTGATATCAGCCTTCAGGGTATCAAGGGAGGACACGGTGCTATTCTGCCGCCTGGTGTGGCGAGATGTATTGCTCTACCTCCATCCCAGCAACACACAGCCTGTGTTGAGAAAGGAGAAAGATAGAATGTCCAACCCAGAAAATGCAGCACTATTCAGATCTTGAAGTTGGCACTAAAGACCTAACAAATATTATCCAGCTTCAGGGTATCATTACAGCCTCAGCTACACCTGATGAATTCAAGACAAAGGTTTACTTTGTGAAAAGAGCACAAAGAATGTAAACTTAGTGATGTTGTTTTGTAGGTAAATGTTCATTAGGAATTGGGAAGAGACCTCCAGCTGACACAAACAGTACTAAGCTCAGCTCAGTGGCTATAGGTAAAAGGCTCCCTCCTGCTCATCTCCAGCACACTAAGCCATTCAGCAGTCCAGCAGGACAAGCCAAAGCAAATACAATGCAGAGGATTTATCTGGACTGTGCTTTTAAACCAGTTCTGTATTTACATGTCCACCAGAGAGCCCTGATGAATCTAGTGGCAAATACATGCAGATTAAAATGTCTGTTTTCAGGAAAAATCCTCCTCCCGTTAAAAGTGTGGGAGAATAAAAACATCATAATGAAACATTTTAAATTTGGATAACACTAAAACAAAATGATGCTGCTTTTGTAATCCTTAAAATAAAATCCAGAGCACTCCAAGATAAAACTAAGGAAACAGGTCAGAGCAGAAGCAATTTAGGCAAACATGGATGTCACTACTAATAATGTGGTATTTCTGAATTGGAGTTCACTTTTACCTGATGTGGGATTTGTTACTTTGATGTTTTGTGGCATTTGTAGACTATTGCTCTTAAATTACATGTGTTGATTAAAAATCAGTGTATCCAATAGCAGTCCTGCTACAGATGGTATGCATTTATTTAAACATTTACTCTGTATTTACAGATATGTAATTGAGAATGGTTTTGGGACTCCCTACTATACTTGGTACATAAGAAACAAGGTGATATTGAACCAGTTTTTACAGAGTGAATGTCCCTGTCACAAATAACTGAAAGGTTTTAACAGTTCTCTTACCTGGGAGGCTGAATTAAATTAAACTCTGGGAAGTGTGTACCAGACACGGCTGAGGCACAAGGTGAAGAGTATATTTCACTTACTCTTTAATTCTTTCCTGGGAAGCAAAGGGATTTTTCTAACAAGAGCAATTAATTAGACCTCTTTCTCATGGGCTTAAAGCAAAAAGAAGTAAGATCTTTAGAGGCAAGTGTGTCCACAAGTTGTCAGCAGCAATTTGCATTGTTGAAGTGTAGTACCTCACACAAAATGATGCATGAGAGGGTGACCACGTGGTAGAAGGAACTTCAAGGCAGAATGATAATTCAGTTGAAGGAAGGAGAATAACCATAATTAAAATACAATATAAAAACCCCTACAATCTGAAAATTGCAGTAATAACAGCACAGAAGGTAACAGGACAAACAGCATGTGAGAGTTTTAATGCTATAAACCCAGGACCTTTAGCCATGTCCTTAAACGTGCTTCTTTCAAATTTCAATCCTCCTGATTGGTAGGAGAACCTTGAAGTGTAGAATACGAATGAGTCTCTTCATTTTAGTTGTTCCAAATTGAAAACCAAAGAAGAGCAATACAATTCCAAGTACCGATCAAGCAGCAATCTCAACAAAAGGAAGAATTAGGCCCTTTTCTGAGCCTTTGTCTAGCTGTTATTTCATATTTAGAGGGCCAAATCCTGATTAATCCTGGCAGAGGCACTATGATTTATGTCAGAAGGAAGGGATGTTCTGAATATCTCGTTTGGGCTTTTCTGGCCTTTTGTACCAGTGTGTATTAAAAATGTATCAATTCCAACTCCTAAAGCTTGATTGTCTTTACATTGTAAGTGCACTAAAAATGCACTTAAAGAATTTACACCAAGTGTAAATGAGGATAGGTCCTGTTGGCATTTACAACTCAATTTTTTAAGTATAACAGTGATATAGATGTTTTCATTATGTCTCACTCCAGTGGACTGTCACGATAGTCAGAAAAATGCTTTCCATCAGAGCAGAAAGGCCCCTATATTATCCCATGTATTTCTATATACAGCACCTCTGAAAGAAGCTCATGTTGTATATATACTATATTGGGATTTTTTTATTAAGGAATGTCCACCTTCATGGTAGGGACAGAGCTGACAAAGCCCTTCATCCACTGAAACTGTGCTCTTATGTGAGCAGGTATGTAAGATTTATAATTTTAAACACGCTTGCTCTGTGGCTTATATGTACAGAATCTTCTCATCTTTAAATTACAAAGTAATTTTGTTCCTCACAGAAATAGTGAACCACAAGAGATGTCATTAATAATGCCCCCTTTGAGATGTTCTAGATTTAGAAACAGTATGCTAAAACAATATTTTTAGCTATCAATCATTCACTAAGCAAGAATTTATCATACTTTTCGGCTCTGCAACGCTGTCTAACATAAAGGTGCAACCTCTGTCAGCTTCTACCTTCACTGTGGTAAAATTTATTTTTATTTGATACCAATTTGGTCCCTGGAGTTAGTGGACAGAAGTTCAAAGTGGTTAAATACAGCTTGTGCTAGTCTTAAAAAACTGAAAATGCTAGTGAGTAAATTTTCGCTTTGCCCAAACAAGTGCAAGAGAACGTGGTGGAGATTTAAATGATATATAACCAAAACTGTTAACTAACAATAGCACTTAGTCACCAAGGTAAACAGCTCTGAAGAAGAAAAAATACAAGAAAAAGTTAAAATAGTAATAAAACTAACAAGTTTCTCTCAACTGATTACTGAGAGCTGTTGACGGAAAGTGTCTAAAGACTTGGAAAAAAGAAGTCTTGAGAGACAACTGGCAGCTCTGTGGCTGTGTCAGGTCCTGCTTTCTGGGTGCAGGGATGAGAAAAGGACCATAAAGAAGACAGGTGATGAAGCTGCCTTGCATGGCATCTCAGCAGGTGTGAGCTGAAAAAACCAATGCTACCAGGAGGGCCCACACTGTTGATTACTGTAGCTCATCTGACAAAGTAGTACTAGATAATCTGTTGAATTCTATTACTGCTAATTAGGTATCCATATTCTGACTCATTTTAAACCATTTCCGTTCCTTAATTCCTACAAAAATAAAATAAGAAGTTCTAAACAAAATTATTATGTTTGTAATGCAGTTTCCACTAATGAACAGCTGCCAAAAAGACAATTTTGTCTAAATAGTGTAATAACAATTTGCCAATGGGCAGCAGTGTAAGTGAGCTGTCAGACGTACAACGCTTTCTTAAATTGAAAACAAAAAAAGCTAAATTTCCTGATTTTGATCTTGCATAGACTGAATTGAATAGGTTTTGAAAAAAAATCACTGGGAGCCTCTGTACAATATTGCAACTGATACATGACTTGGGAAAGGAGCCAGAAATCAGAGAACATAACTGTTCAAAATTGTCTATATACTTTATGCTGCCAACTTGTTTACAGCTGAGAGTAAATGAGGTGACAAGGCAGCTCTCCATAGGAATGAGTGTACAAAGTTTGAATATCTTCTTGAAAGTGCTTGTAAGCCTGTGCCAGAGGAGAGACCCAGAACCTTGCAATCCTGTTGCTTAATGCTGTGAACCAGTTCAAACTTAGTCCCGCCAACCCAGCAACAAAATAGCAAATTCTTATCCTTCAACCCAAGCACAGCAGGCAGGTAATTTGCTGCAAAGTATTAAGCAGCGAGGCACTGCATTTCAGATATTTATGTTACATAATTACCTTACAATTGATTTAGTCTGAAAAAAAACCAATCTTCCGTATGAGTGGACCTGCTTACAGGACTGATTTTACATTTTCCACATAATTCTTTTTCTGCTTCAAACACATCAGCTGTGTTGCTAGAATGCCTGCCTGCATATTCTGCTGGTAGCATGTATTTGAGAAAGTCTCAATAACAATCCATAAACCAAAACAAACTGGTTCTTCAGAAGATAGCTCCTTCTGTGCCCCTGTTCAGCTGTCATTTTGAAAAGGGGAGATGACAGCACTTCAAGGTGGTATAGAGTGGAAACAAGTTGAAGTATTAGATCAAAGTCCTTTAAAAAGAAAAGGAAACAAAACAAAACAAAAAAACCACCGAACAACAAAACCAAACCAAAACCTATGAACTCCATTAGCTTGACTCAGGAATTTGTGCACGTGTTTCTGATCTTAGTTAATGTTTGGAGAGGTGGTGGTTTCCTGCATGCTGGTAGTGTCTGTGCCCAGGCTCTCCAGCGCTGAGGTCCCCTTCCAGCTTGCTGCTCACCCACCTTGCATTGCAGCCTTGTTTGCTTGTTTGCAGCCTTGTCAGGGAGGATCTTGACAGCAGCTCCCAGCCGCTGCCTGTCCATTATTTTAGATGGGATGAGACAGAAACGGTGCATGTTAGTTCATCCCAGTATCTGCAGCACCAGCACGATGTTGAAATAAACATTTTTATCCCTGCAGGAGTTTGGCAGCTGGCTTGCTCCTGCCTTCCCTTGGAGATCAGAAAATCCAGAATGTCTTTCCCAGGCTAAGCAGAAGCAAATATTACTGTAGCAGTGGAAGGAGCCAGATTTATATTATTCCTAAGGAGAAATTACAAAGAAAGCATTACCTTGGCAATAAAATGTTGGGGTGTGTGTAGGTTTCTTGTCACTGTGATTTCCACCATGGTTAGAACAAGCATTGTGGCAGTAGTCAGAGACAGCAGAATGGGGTTGGAGGGTGACTTCTACTTGTGAAACAGGGCTATTACAGGACTAAAGCCAGTTCCTAAAGCTGTTTAATTTAGCATATTAGCATCAGGACTCTTCTTTGCATGTACATCCTTTTAATAATGTCCAATATATGACAATTTAAACTTTCTAACAGAGACCAGACAGTGCTGTACATATACCTTCTGCTGTTTTAACATAATAATGTTTTCCGCTTACTGATTTACCACACTGTCTTTTAAAGAAGATAAAATTCTTACCTGTGTTAAAATGCTTAGTTCAAATAATCTACATAGCGATGCTTTTTCTTGATAACCCATATTGCCACTAGATGCAAATTATCAATGGTCTTCAAGAATCATGCACTGAAGTCCACCTTGGTGTAACCAGGAGCAGAAGCAAATCAGTGTGAAGACAGGACATAGGGCAGCAGAGATGACTGTGCATTTTAAAAATTGAGGGGTTCCCTTATACATGACATGATATGGATGCCGTAATTCATTTGGTGCTGTGTTATTTTTATTCTACCAATCATGGGGTTTGTTTTTTCTTTTTTTAATTTTTTCTTTTTCATCTTCCCCCCCCTCTGAAGAGATAGAAGGCTTATCTGTGTCTTAACCATGCTGTGCAGGACTGATATGTTTGTCTGTGCATCCATTCATTTCCTAGAAGCTTTTTGTATCCATCAGTTGCTTTCAATACAATTTAATAGTGAGGTTTCTCTGAGGCTCATGAAAACTGGTAGGCAGATAAAGGTGCAGAACAACTGTGATTCTCTTACTGCCTTGGCAATTGGAGCTTGTGCTTCATTAGGGAATTCAGACAGGAGAGGCCTCACAAAATCCTCTCCAGTAGCAGAAGCTTCAGTCAGAACTTGCACCTAAAACAGCAAGCACAAGACAGAAATCAATAGGAAACCTGGTTTCATTAGCACCCTTGCTCTAGAGGTCTTTGTTTTTCCTTCACACGTTGCACACAGGCGTATTTACACCACTGTTTTCTAGCAAGTCTTGACTTTCATTGACCGTGTTTTGTCTCCCTTTTTCTATATATTCCATAAAATATCCTTTCTCCTCCATCATTCACTCTAACTCCAAGTTAATTCCTAGTATATTGAAGTGTTTTCTATGTTGTCCCTCATTATATAACCAATTCTGATTATGATTTGTTGCACATAAACAACTTATTTTCTGTGCAAATTAGTTAAACCAATTTCTAGTACTTAAAGTTCCTTGTGACAGACTGAGAAAAAGAGGCAAAGAGCCTTGAAAAGCAGGCAGACATCAGAGACAAGCAAGACAAATGGCTCCAATTTTGTTCAAAAGCTGTGTAGGATTTTAGGGAAGGTAAATTAACTCTCTCCTCATTAAGTTAAGGGTCCTCAGTGATGGCAACAGGAGTGTTTTTGTCCTCAAATGAGAAATGAGTGAAAACTTCAGAAGCTTTGGAACTGGATGTATTTGCCCTTGTTTATGTTTTTGGTTAGGAAGATACTTTAGCATTCACTATAATTTGCCCCACAGGCTTAAATCATAAATTATTTAAGTTGGAGGAGATATTTTTCATTCCATTTGCTCAGTGCAATGTGATGCTGATCCATGGCTGTGGCTTGTACAGTGCACAAATGCAAATTAAGGCTAGTAAAGACAGCAGGAAGCAGAAAGTTTGGGGTTTTTTTTTTTGTTGTTGTTTTTTTTTCATGAAAAAATGATATGTTAGGAGGTGCATGCACACACACAAGTCTGGGTGCTAAAAGATATCAGCTTGCAAAAACAGAAAAAAACTCCAGTAGCCGTGGGAATTAAGCATTGCTTTTTGTTATTGCTATTTTTTCAGAAATGTGTATTTCCAGTTCAACATGTGCTAAACTCTGTAGCGTACAAAATACATCTTGTATCAGCCAGGAAAAAGGTCCGTGGATACTTGTTAATGTAGTAAACATTAAAAAAAAAGGTTAGCTTTTGGTCTTATACTTGGCCTGGAAAAGTTTTTCACATGTGAATCACCCTTATACTACGTTCTGCATGAATATTTATCATGCAGAAGACTTAAGAGGTTTTAAAAAATCATGCAAGCACCTGCTTGGTGGGTCACTTATAGATAAGCCCAAAGTTAGGGTTGGCTGAATTTTTTTAAGAAGTAGCAATAACACATCAGTGCCCAGGTACTATGGTGTCCAAAAGAATTAGCTTTCCTCATTGGAATGACACTAGATTACTTTGTTTTCACTGTATTTTTATTGTACTAATCCTCTGTTTATAGCTGGTCCTGCTTGGATGTAAGGTGAGAATGATTGAGCATGAAGGACCTTCTCCTCTTGATCCAATACTCAGCTGACATTTTGTGAACTATAGCAGATTCACCATAAATAAAACAAGAAAAGGTGTTCTCACACCCTTGTGGCATCACATGCTAGATTTTTCTTACATGTTCATGGTTAAACTGATTTAGGGTCAAGATCAAATTTTCTCCCCAGATACGACTAACAGCTGAGCAAAGATTGTGAAAAGGTTTTTGTTTGTTTTTAACACTTCTTTAGATGACACGGTGCCATCCATTTCCTAGGTACTCTGGGAGTCGTACTTAGAAAATCTGAGGGGGTCTGAAATATGGCAGTGCCCTTGACATTTCATGACATGCTATGGTTATAGAATATGATGACTTGCTGGAGTTAAAGCATTTGGTACAACATGCTGAGAAGATTCTATATATGGTGAAGTGCTACAAGGCACAAACTGTGCTACTTTCAGCTCTGTTATTGTGAGGTGGTTCCTAACAGCTCTGTGCAATAGTATGGTCATGTGTATAAATGCATAAGATTGTTTAGAGCTAGATTCGGGATATTTAAAACAGTATTTTATCCCATTCTATGAACAGACCCTATGTTTAGCACTTAGTTGGGGGTTTTTGTTTGTTTTCATTTTGTTTGTTTTCTTTTGTTTTAATTGATTTCTTTTTTAACTGAAGTGGAAACAGTTTAGCAAACCCAGAGTCTTGCAAACAGATTGTGCTGACTGTGAGAATAAGTTAGTGGGCTGAGTTTTGTATTTGCTGAAACTAGAAAAGTCTTAGTGTGAACTGCAAGCTAAGATGCTGCTGCTGCTCAATTGGCTTTAACTGTCTGCAAAAGAACAGACTAATTAAGGCTGTCTCTGAGGACCTAAAAAAATGTACATTCTTATTAAGACACCCTTAGCCTTTAATTATTTTCAGGTGGAAGTGTAATAGAGGTTTATGCTTGGATTTTCCTATCTGAAATCAGGTAGCTTCCTTAGAGACCTGGTTGGAAAAAGTGCAGGTGGTTCTAGTGGAGACAGAAACAGGAGTTTAAGCAGAAACTGGGGCACAGCATGAACCTCAGTCCCACGAAAACCTGCCAGTCCAAACATACACTGTCTCTCTTGTTGGAGCTACTCCACTTTGTATAAATAAAGCCCAGCACCTGCAGCCTCTCCTGGAGTCCCCCAGGCCTCAGCCCTTCCTGGTGGCCCTTCCTGCTGCATTCCTTCCAGTAAGGCAACAAAAGCTCCTGTGTGCTGGGGAACACATAGTCAGACAAGCACTCGGGAGTAAATCTCTTGCTTTCTCTTTTCAATGAATATTTAAATTCTTTCAGCACAGAATTTGTTTCTATCTTCCCTCTGCATTTCTATTTCACTTTTGTCCTTATAGTGAGGCTTCTAATATTATTTTTTTAATCTCACAAATATGGATTTATTAACAACACAAGCAAAACTATTTGTCAACCTTTATTTGGGTTCAATGCCTGAGAAAAGACATGAAAATCTCTTCTTCTTTGGCCTGTGTGATCACATATGATTTGGGCACAAACAATTTCTGGAAGGGAGACCCATGCTGATTCTTCAAGAGTTATTGCCAGCTGAAAATAACAATAATCATAAACTGCTGTCAATGCAAAATGTGGGCTATTTCTCTGTGTTTCAGTTTCCAGTCTCTATCTAGTCTGCAATTCAAGCAACTCCGATCACCTTATTTTATAAATTTGGGCGATTCAGAAGAGATGCATGTTATCTTTCTGAGGTGATAAAACAGACCTTACACAAAAGCCCCATAATCTTTAATACTAATCTCCATTATTCTGACAGTCTGAAAATATCTTAACTTTTTTTGGCATTTCAGAGATATTTGCAAAGTGATATTGAACTAATGAAAAACTATCGGTCATCTCTTAGAGTAGTATGATTTGTTCTGAGGAAATGTACTTCTCTTCTGATGGACTCTGATCTCTTCTAAAACATAAAAGAAAAACTCCTGACTTATAATGGAAAAAGTACAAATGTGAAAAGGAAGAATTAGCAGGACTCTAGTCAGTTAGGGAGCTCCGATTTTAGTGGTGTTTGGTTAGGCTGATGGGTTAAAAACACAAATCGTAGGTCTCCAATGATGGGAGATTGACATGACAATCAACACTGAGCCTGGGGCTCCTCGGGCAGCTCAGCCTACAGTGCTGGAGGACAGCTGTGCTCTGTTTCTGCAGTGCTTACTGAAGTCTGCTGAAATTCAACACTTCTTTTTAATGAAACCTTGTAGAAATAAAGAGCTTGATACTTACGATTGGAGATAAATATCTCTGTGAAATTACCTGATCTTGATGAGCAGAGGGTTGGAGCACCTCTCTTCTAAAGACAGTCTGAGACAGTTGGGGTTGTTCAGCCTGGAGAAGGGAAGGTGCTGGGGAGATCTTACAGCACCTTCCAGTACCTAAAAGGGGCTACAGAAGCTGTAGGGGGACTTTTGATAAGGGCATGTAGTGATAGGACAAGGGGGAATGGCTTTGAAGTGAAAGAGAGTAGGTTTAGACTAGATATTAGGAAGAAATTCTTTACTGTGAAAATAGTGAGGCACTAGAACAGGTTGCCCAGGGAAGTGGTGGGTGTCCTATCCCTGGAATTGTTCAAGGATGGGGCTTTGAGCAACCTGGTCTAGTGGCAGGTGTCTCTGCCCAGAGCAGAGGGATTGGAACTAGATTATCTTTAAAATCCCTTCCAACTCAAACAATTCTATGATTCTACCATTTAGGGGATTACAATTTTTAAACATTATAGGTAGTCTTGGGCTAATAGAAACAGAGACTGTATTACTTTGCCTATCTTAATTGATCTCAGCTAATGACATATAAAGATATGGCAACCACTGAAAATAATTTTTTGAAAGTGGATTATTCTTTAAATTATCTACTCTTTGACTTAGTCATTCCTGAAACTGTATTGCTACTCTCAGGCTTTAAAATAGTATAATAAATTAATAGAGAGACAAAATTGATAAACCACATATCAAAGCAGTAGACCTCCTCTCTGATCAGCACCATTCTATGGATTATTTAAATGATGGAAAGGGATCCTCACTAGGCTGAAGGTCTTCTCTCTCTGCAATTTTTGTCTGCACAGCACTTGTCTAAGCAGAAATATTACTTTCTCTGGTTGTGTTTAGTATCTATAGTGGTCAAGACTGGCACAGTGATCACAATTTTTCCTTTATCTTGAAATAAGACCAGCTTCCTGTGGAAACCAAACAGATTTTCAAACTTGGAATAGAAATGAGGGTACAAGAACACTATTTAGCATGGTGGTAGTATGTGTAGCACTATAAAGGTATGGAATATTTATCCATAACTTCCATGATAGCTGTATTTGAAGAATGATTTTATAGCATCTGCTAACAGGTAACATTCATCAACTAGCCTAAATAATGACTAAACATAAGGAATTCATGTTGTTGCTTTTGTACTAGTCTTAAGCAAGAATAAGCCTGTATCTCAATGGCAGCCTTGCCTGTTCTTCAGCTCTAGAAAGTTCCTTAAATTTTCATGTGGTAACATGAAAAAAAATACTTTGTTCTCTTAAAGTGTCAATCCAGTTTCAGTCCTTTGGGAGTACTAGAAAAATGCTTGAGGCCAGAGTGCTGGTCCTGCATGTAGAAATCTAGCCAGGGCTTCTAATACCAAGATATGTGTCTCCTGAGCATAGGATGACCATCAAACAAACAGCCCCTGCAGCTTTTTTTGCTACCAGATGAGTGGTATGTGTAAACATTTTATCTCACTAATTACTAAGTTAATACATAAATCTGACAGAGGTGGCCAAAGAAATCAGGAGCTTGTATCTTCCATAGGCTTTCTGGAGTGCCTACTGATACCACAGTTAAACATCAGCATTAAAATTCAGGACTCTGCAGTACTCTCTAGGTGCAGATTTCAGCCAGGGTTAGTAAGATCCTCTGATATTTCAGACTTTCCGTGAAATGGTTTTAGGAATGATCAAGAATAAATTAGCCAGGGGGTCTGAAGGGCGGCAAACACAGGCCTGTATGGAGGTGTGTATGGAGGTGTGTGCCTGAACTGAATGCAGATGGGTGCTTCCTGGCAGCTCTGCAGACATACCTGGGTTATGGTTATGATACAGGATTTTGTCTTCCAGAGGCTGCTGAAATAGAAGTCTTATTTTTCAGAAGGATTATAAGGCTGAAGGGAGAATTATTTGTAATAGGGTTGCTTAATTTTGCATCTAAGTGGACTCTCAGCATAGATAAAACCATTAAGATAGGATGGAATCAGAGAAAGGCTAGATTTAGGATTGCACTGAACTAGGTGTCTAATTTCAGCTGGGACAATTTTCTTTTTAGTAGCTGGTACAGTGCTGTGTTTTGGATTTAGTGCAAGCACAATGTTGACAACATAATGATATTTTGGTTGCTAAGTAGTGCTTGCTCTAAGTCAAGAACTTTTCAGTTTTCCATGCTCTGCATGCGAGCAGGTGTACAAGAAGCTGGGAGGGAACACAGCCAGGACAGCTGATCTGAACCATCCAAAGGGATATTTCATACCACAGAACATCATGCCCAGTACCTAAACTGGGAGGAGTTGGCTGGATGGTGGCTGATTGCTGCTCGGGAATTGGTCAGCAGGTGATGAGAAACTGTGTTTTGCATCACTTATCTCTCTTGGGGCATAATCCTCTCTCTATCTCCTTCTCATTGCAATTATTCTTCTTGTTCTTCTTATTATTAGGAGTAGTAGTATATTTTACTTTATTTTAATTATTAAGTTATTCTTATCTCAAGCCACAAGTTTTACCTTTTTTTTTCCAACTCTCCTCCCTGTCCTACCTGGGGATGGGGACGGTGAGCAAGCAGCTGCGTGGTACTTAGTTGCCACCTCTGTTTAAATCATGACACAGGGTCAAGGAGGAATCCCATTGTTTTAGTCAGGAAGTTCAGATGGTTCATGACTATGATCTTCAGATGATTTGAGTTATCATTATTATGATTTTGGTCTTTGATTTGTTGCATAACTTCTAGCATTTCAAGGTAACATGTTCTCTTTTAATCTAGTAGAGAAATAAATAAAATCAGTCTGGCCTACCTTTTGATCTGGAGATTACAATGATGAAATACATTAAGATGTTTTACTTTTTTCTCAGAAAATGTTGCTGGCTTCTGAAGAAAATGACAAATAGAATTTTTGAAAACTGGTATAACCAGAGGCCACAATTTTTTACAGATTTTTTTTTAGTGACACAAACAGTTAAATAACTAATAATATACAGTATATTATCAGTATATTGGGGGTTATTTTGCAAGTCAGTAGGAAAAACCTGAGTACTGTTTGGTCTTCTTAAAGTACAAAATAGTGCTGATGGTAGACTTGCATTGGTGAAATCAGAGCTGAGGAATGAAGTCAGATACAAAAACTGCAGAGTTTTCTGTTGTTTTATCTTCTATTGCTTTGGTATGCCACTAAAAGAAGCAGCATATATTGGGGGCGATGATATCAGTGTTTTCTCATAAACATAACCTTTAAGGTTAAATATCAGCAGAACGCTAATCCAAGGCACTATTCCTTGCAGACTTGAACTAATTTAACAGATCCATGGCAGACCTGACTATACTGAACACCACAGAGCTAAAGCAGGAATTTGGTATATAAAATGCAGAACATGCGAAACATCAGCATTCTGAGTAAACAATTCACAGGGTTATTATGAAGACTGTATTTTCCCTTTTGTAAGGGAAAACAGATAAGTTTTTAAGAGTACCGAATATAGAGGCAAATGTATTTTTGATTTAATCATGTAACTAAAATATTTTGGTGTAACTGGGAAGACGTATGTCTTCAAATACTTCTATAATTTATGCTATATTAATTTTAGTAAAGCATTTTTTGATGACAGTCTGTTCTTTTCAAATCTTCTGGCTAACTAAGTAGTGTTTAAAGGTACATTGTCAGACTACAAGAAAAATAGGTAAACCTAGGATACATGCTGGTAACGTCCATTACTCATGTGCTAAATGACATTTAGTATTAGAGAGACTATTATTTAAACTAGAGGGAAAAATGGTATGTTTTAGATAAAAAAATAGAGTATTGTTTGAACCCTTGGGCAGACTTTATTTAACAACCTGATCATTAGAATAGAGCAGAACGTTTGATTTCTCTTTGATAGACATTTTAACCTGTCTGCTTCACTTCAAAGTAAAACTGCAAGCTTCAATAGGTGAACATGGACTGACAGCCAGCAATTGCTGAAATGCCACCAGCTACTGTTTAAAGCTATCAGAGCCTGTCACATCTTGACTGTGAACTGAAGTGAAAATGGCTGAACAGGGAAAATTTTTTTGTCAGGGTGAACATTTTCCAGTAACCTTAGTGATTAGACATCCAAAGAAATAAATACTAAAGCCCAGCATGAAGGACAGGAGCTCCTGTTTGTTTTGTGATGTGAGCCCTGCTGCCCAGGCAAGGCAAGTGGGTGTTCCTCCCAGTGAAACAAGGTCTTTAGAGCTCTGTTTGAAAGCTCTGCTGTGCAGCCAGGGAAGCAACGTGCCATGTATTATAATATAACCTGCCCCCTCTCGGAACATGGTCTGCACACAAGATTTTTTTAAAACTTAAATCAATCTGGATAGTTCAGGCACTTGAACTATGTATTTACTGGATAAACATTCACGATAGATTAGAACACAAAGTATTTTATTTCTTGTTATTTCTTGTGGCTCTGTTTGTTGTTTTACTGCTCTTACAAAAAAGCGTGCACTGTGGGAAGGCATGCCTTGCATTTATGCTGACTTCACCCAGGAACCCTGACTGGCTCAAGTGTTTACCTCACACACAAATAAAGCACATCCAGATTTGAACTCTGTCACTTGGATTCTGCTGAAAAGGAAAAACAAGTCGCCTTGGCCTGTCTTCCTCAGAGCTTTGGCATATATAGGCTCTTGAGCTGCATGTAGTGTGTTTTCTGGAACACATAGCCTGGTTATCTCAATCATAAAAAGTGCAGGAGGACACACGTAATACTATTTGTCTGCTTTAAAGCTTGGGAATTGTCACCCATGCTTATTGCTCCTTTTTCCTCTTGATCTGCTTTGTCTTGAGTTTTCTTGTGGTTCTGCTTGAGATTTGGTTTCTGATCTGCTAGTGCGAGAAGCAGAAAGCAACCATGCAGCAGGTTCGCAATTAAAGGATGCAGTTTTCCACACAATAAACAACTTCACAGTGGCACTCATTACTGTGGGATATTGTAGAGGTCTAACATCTCAATGAATTCAGAAGGTCACACAGGGTATGCCCACTTGGGGCTATTAAACACAGAAACTTGATGGCACCTTGTCTCAGACATTCCTATATACCTCCAGAACTGTATGCAAGGAATAAACTTTTGATATGTACTGGTTTTTAACGCTTTTCTGAATATCTGTTATTTGTCATTGAAAGAGACAAAATAATGGGCTTGGATCTCTTCCAGTATGCCCTTTCCTATGGCATAAGCTCTAAGTAAGCTAATCCTTAACTACAGGAACACCTACCTGGGTTTTGTGTCTATTTTCCTAATGATTCCCTGTGGTTTGCATGATACAGCTTCTAACTGCTGCCTTCTGTAAATGCTGTGCCTCAAATGCTCAGTTTCTAGGCTGAAGGTCAAGGTTTTGCTAGGTGGAAAGATACCCAATATCAGCAAGAGCACTGTTTCTCCGAGAGAGAGGATGAGATGAGAGCCAAGTGTTACACAGCCAGGGTAGTCCCAAAATATCAGAGGACACAGCTGGGTTACTCTCAGGGTGTGTTTACAGGACTAGACATGGTGAGGTAATTAAATAAATCCAGTGTCCACCCAGGGGTGC
>WEIV01000115.1:19347-38239 GCA_013390005.1 Calyptomena viridis
TAATTATTTATTTTTATAATTGTCGGTAGGCTACTAATATGAGTGGGGGTGACACACAAATCTCTGGTAAGATTCAATGAAATAGATCACAAGCTGAGCAATAATGACAGAAGGTCTGCTACACTCGGGAAATAAAAACCAGGAGAATCCTAGCTCCCTGTGCTATTTTAGCAGACCAAGTTATTAGTGTTTCACTAATCAGTAAAAGTTAACAGATATTGTTGAATAGCAGGCAGAAGGAAGTCTGTAGTACACCAATAATTTTACTCTCTAGGACTTTTGAAGTCAAATTCTGCAGCAATAATAGGCAAATATTAACTATTAAAATAAATAGAAAAAATAAACCANAATTGTGGTTTAGGGGATTTAGATGAAAGATTGGGACCATTCTCTGGACCAGCTTGCCCTAAAGCTGCTTCACAAATGCCTCAGCTAAATAAATATCGGATAAAGAAGTGTAGTGATGTAGAAACACAACCCCCTGTTTCTGAGGTGTATCCAGAAACTCTAAAACTCTTCCAATCTGGAAATGTTGCAAATCTTGGGGTAATATTTTTGTAAATTATCTGTTTATTTTTACAGGCACCCATATTATGCCTTTCAGTTACATAGGAATGTTGTGTTTACTATGCAAGGGCATGATAGCAGCCTTTTAGATAAATACAGTTCTGAGAATGAGGTGACAATTAGGCATCCTTCCTGGCAGAGAAATGGTCTTTTCATGGATAATATTATGCAGCATCATTTTTTGTGTGCTTTACAGTTTATTTACAATTATTTTCTGAGGTAATGTGCAATTTAATCCTGACTTTTCATGATGCTTGGGCAAAAATGCAGATATCATAACACCAGTATAATGAAGGAAGTCAGAAAAATAACAGTGTCATCATGATAAATCTCTCACATAATATACAGAATAATAGGAAAACAACAGTAAATTGACTTGAAGAGATGGAATAAGAACTGTCGATGTAAAATCCTCACCCTGATGCTGACGTGAGGGTTAGTTCCATTATTGGAGGCTGGGCAGCGAGGATGAACAGGCAGATAGAAGCTCAGATTAATTTTCTTTTTTGGGGGGTGGTGGTAGAGGAAATGGGAATAGAAATTGGTTTTATCAGTATTAACATATCAGAGTGAGTATCTCTGCCTTAAATATATGGCATATCCAATTTTATCAGAGAAGGCCAGTTAGCTTGCTTTCCTTGCTCAATCTTCTTTCTCAGAAGCTATGAATGTCTCAAATACATATTTTTTGAATAAGCCCCGATGCAATTTGCTTGTTTCACATAAGAAACCTTCAATTTCCTGTGCCATTTTAGTTCTAAAACAATATATTTTAAAGCATTTTCATATATTTTTGATAACATCATGATCAAGATTGGCTTAACAGCTGTGATACATTGTCTGGCAGAGAGAAGTGTGAGAAAAAATCTCACAGCTGGTATTGTATACCAACTCCACTGCAGACTTTTCAACTTGCATGAATAATAACAATTAATTATCATCTATGCCAAAAGAAAGCATCTATTACCAGTTTATATAAGAATCCAAATTCCTGATGATTTACATTACTCTAATTTTTGCATTTATACCTATTCTCTGTTCTCCTTTGTCATTCACACACAAGACAGTCCCCCTTCTCCTCCATCATTCTAATTTGCATGAGCAAGTTGTCCAAATGGAAACTGACACTTTTTGTCTCATAAAAAAGTAGGCATTCAAAATTTTCATTGACAGTCTATTGGAGCAAGAAAGAAAAGGCATACATTTTCTGATAAAACTGCTGTTGAACAAATCAATTGTTTAAAATTNGTTGAACAAATCAGTTGTTTAAAATTTTCTATTGAATTTTTCTGGTGGGTGAAGAAATGGAGAAAAAGGGTTCTTTTTTTTCAGTGCAAAGTTGTGGTTTCCTCTGAAATTTCCCTACCTCAAAATTGTTTTTTGAGTTTCTTTAGCTTCTGGCAAGTTAGCTTTCACATTTTATAAACAGCACAGTAAAGAATATTTTTCCTATAACTTACTGGGGCCAGGGGGGCAGGAAGAGGGGTACAGGGAGAATATATTTAGATGGCCAATTAGTCATATTCAGTGAATAACCTGGTTTTTTTCTGTTACGGATGCTGAGAAATTTTGTAAGTCTTGCACTTAATATACAAATAATGTTTTCCCATATTAAAAAGAATTTATGAGTGACTTAGAACTCAATCTATAAAGTTCTACAATAGGTACCAATATTCTCATTCGATTTATGATAGGTGCTAAAACATCTCTGGAGACCTGTCCCCCATTACCAATTCCTGCAGGGCTTTGAAAATGCCTTTGACCAAACTTATGAACTAAACCTATGAAAATGATGAGGGAATTGTAATACTTCAAATTCCCACACCTGATTCCCTCGGCCTCATGTTGAACCACTGTCTTTGAGCCTGGTATTTGAGTCCCTCCATGGTACATTTAAACAAATTAGGCAATAAAAATATTTTTAAAGAGCCAGTATATTCAGCAACCACGTAAACTAACCAAATGAAATTGCTTAAGCAAAGTGTATCTTCTGTCACTTAAAATACCACATGCCCACCAGGAAATGACGAGTCTTTCTCCTTCCTGAATTCTTTTCCTAACATTGCCTCCCTTTCCCTTTCATATGTGCATATACATTATTGACTCTTCTGCCTCATTTGCTGGTTTTGTCACCACAAACTCCCTTCCCTAGAAAGGTATAAAAGTAAGGGGAAACACCCAGTCACTGGTGTGACCTGTGTCATAGTTTGACATTTTATCAATGATTTGGCTGAATGTAGTGATCCTTACAAGGTTCAGTAGCTGCTGGTTTTATCTCTCCCTACTGAAAAGACTGCATAAGTGCTCATCAGCGGGAATGTTTTAGTTCTAAAGACTGTTACTTGATGCTGGCAAAAGGAGCACAGTCCTTGTGGGGACCATGGTTTCGGGAAATTTTATAGCTGTTTATGTTCCTCATTAATGGAAAAATTTCAATTGTTAACTAAACATCTCAGGATGATGAGAGTCTAGTTTTATTCACAAATGTGCGTTTTCACCATTTCTGTAACAAAGTTTTATTTGGGTATTATTTTAAAAACCAAACACATAGAACTGTCAGACCTTGTGTTGTGTTTATTCCACATCATGGAAGACTAACCAAGCCTTGCCAAGAACTCATAAGCAGAACTGAGGTCTGAGCAGAGGGTTGGGGTGTTCAGATGCCTCTGACCCTGAGCACAAAGGCATCAAAAAGAGCATCAGAAAACAAGAGGACAGGAGCAGAGGACTGATAATGTAATCTGGAGAAATATCTTTTGTATTAGATATGTCAGTCTTTGTGTTAAAAAAAGAAGAATCAAAAAAGAATCAGAACTGAGGGAGTAACACTTTCTTTAACAAAGGTATCCTCATGGTGGGAAAGAGAACAGCAGAAGATTGTCATCTCCTTGTTTCCCTTGATGCCTGCTACAAAGAACTTGTCTACTGTCTCCTACACGTATTTAGAAAGAAGGAACCCTTCTCAGGAATATATTTTTATACTCTCAAGCCTCCAACTTTGCTAAAAGACTTGAATCTGTGTACAGCTTTACCCCAAACTTTTCTTCTTCAACAATTGGTTTTCAAACTCGTAACACTGAGACATCTGTGTCATTTTCTGTTGACAACAGTTACAAGAAAACATGCAAGAGCTTCTGCAAAAAACCTTTATTTCTCAACCTCAGATTTGTGTATTTAAATCAACTTTGAAAGAGTAATTTCATCACTAACTTTAAGCTTTGGAATAGATTTGAAAAAAGAATAGCACTACAATGTGTGGAAGATGCCAGCAATTCAATTCTGTGCTATTATCCATAAGATAAATTAAAACACCAGTCCTTTGAGTAGGGTCATCACTTTGAGATGGGAGCTTGAAGACTGTTTTCTTCGAGAGTGGTTTCTACTTTTTGTGCCTTGATTTAGACATGCAATGATCATCTGGTACCACAGGATTCTTAAAAGTATTACTTTGTGTGTCTGAAAGTAGAATTTTAGATGTTAAGGATTTTTAGGGCCAGGTATCTTAAACAACAGAATCTAAATGCTTCTAGGTTAGATATCCAGGTGGACTGGGGACTGCAGGGCAGTAACTCCAACTTCATCTAAAAGCCGCTTTAGGCCCTATTTAGACACCTACCTCTTTTTCTTAATCTCTGATTTTGACTTTTTTGTTTAATTTCCACATCAGTAAAATAAGGATAAAGGGATTCTCTTCTACATTTATTTCACATCATGAATTCTTTAATGTAGTTCTGTATCTGTACAAACTTAAATTTCAGTAGTAGGGTTCGGATGTACTTCTGGCATGTTAATAGTCTATAAAAATAACAGCACATAAAAAGAGAATAATTAACATTTTCCACCGAGTACGAAATTTAATCTAAATTAAATATAGTTTTAACAGTGAAATACAGTTTCATTTTATCATATTTTAATATAAGTATGAAATATTAGTATCCCTAAGGCAAAGCAGCTGTAGTAATTTAAATCACTCCAAAAAAAAACCTCTCTAAAATATTCTTCCATGGTAATTTTCTAGATTAAAAATATACAGTTATAACTTATCTACAACACTGTAACATTAAATTAAATATATTGTTTGTGGAAGCAAACACTACTGCTTCTACAAACACCACTCCTTCTGTTAGAGCTTGTTCACATGGTCCATGGATGAGAATCTCAGGCCAACAGTCTGTCAAAGCCCAGGGATAGGATTAAGGTTGAGAGAGAGAGCAAGCTTACAGCTCCAAGTGGTGTTAGAATACGAAGGGGTGCCAAAGGATGGTATACACTGCAAAACTAATGCTCCTCAGAGAGTTTGTTGGTGCAGATCATGATGCTGGTCTTCAGCTAAGGCTTGGTGTTTGTTTTTGAGTAAATGATTGGATAGCTACAAAGTCAAGGGCTTCAGGTGGTGTAGGGCTGCAAGGAGACTGCTGAAGAGAGCACAGGCTGTTATAAGAAGTCTCCTCTGAAATTTGTTTGTGTTTGTTACTGCTATGGGTCCTGGGGTAAGGCTACTTAGGAGACAAAGCCTAAACCTCCAGGTGGCGCAAGGCTGCCAGGGGCTCCTAAAAGATAGAGAAAGCTGCAAGATTTCCTTACTGAGAACTTTGTGCCCTAATTATGGACTTGGCTTAAGCCTCTAACGCATCACAGAGCTAGGGTTAGTGTTGTGGCTGGGATGGAGGAATAGCCTAGACCTGCTGTTGGGGTGAGACTGCAAAGGGGCTGCCAAAGGACACTTCGGTAACAGAAGGATTTCACCCCCAAGAGATGTTCATAGATGAGTATTTTGAGAAAAGGCTTAACCAAGTCCAGGGGGGTTTGTCAAGGTTTATAGTTAACAAGGACAAAGCTCAGAGTTTCAGGTGATGTTAGGCTGCCTAAGGGTGGTATTGGCTGCAAGAGTTCTCCCTTTAGACCTTCTTCCCATGCACAATTGCTGGACTGTAGTAAATGTCTAGTATAGTATATTATACTGCTATCAGTAAAGTTTTAAAAATAATTATTATTTAAATAGGAGGGGAAGTGTACAAATTTGGCATTATATGAGGTTGGTTGGTATTTTGTTTCATGCTTTTTTTGTTTTGTTTTTGATTAGGTTTGGTTTCTTAGGGGTGGGGTTTTTTTTGTTGTGGTGGTTTTTTGTTTGGTTGGTTTGGGGTTTTGTGGTTTTGATTTGTTTTGTTTTTGGTTTTTTTCAAAAATGACATAAAAATACTGCAACAGTTGAAAACATATTTTGTAATTCATGTTTCTATAGAGATAGAGGACTCTAGAAGAAAGGAAAAATTAAGAATATTGCAGAACAGTATCTTTCTTTCTGGAACTGGAATATTAAATAATGAAACATGTAGCAAAATGTCACCAAAGGCCTTTTGATTTTCATTACTTAGATGCATGATATTCTACGTTATTCAGCATTCAAATCTTTTAAGAACTTGTAAAAAATATTTCCAATAAAACATAAATTCTTAAGTAGCACCAATCTAGTTCTATGTGGGGGGCCAGGGGAAGAAAAGTTGTGGCAAATAAAACCAAAAAAAGTTATTGAAGGACCTGTCACTTCTTCATTTGTATAAACTGGTGTATGGAGAAACACAGACTGTGGTAACATTCCTTAATTCCATCCTTTTCCATCCTGTCTAAAGTCAAGTGAGTTGCTGAAAACTATAGGAAAAAACCCTTGGAAAGTGGATGATGATGACATATTTTGTAGGTCTGAAAGTGGATCCTTTCTTTAAATCTCCTGGCCAGAACAAATTATTTTATTGTGAATTGGGTCCCCTGTAAGATGACCAAAATCAACAGTCCACCTATCTGTTTTCTTGTAACTTACTTGATGTCTAACACAGAAAAATAAGAGCTTAGCCCTCAACTAGGCTGCTCTTCTCCTTACAGGGGTAGTAGTAGTGTAGCAGGAACTACAAAACAAGCACTCTCCATTACCATTTCTCTCCCTCCTCCACCAGAGACACAGATTGGGTGGGCAAGCTCTGCCACTGAAATCTTCATATGGATTCATATGGAGAACAGGGGCCTGGCCACCAGAGGCACAGAAAGGGTGGGAAGTGGCTGGCATAGCCAATTTGCCCCATGGGACAAGAGGCAGCATGGCCAGACATGCAATTTTCTGAGTCTATATAATTCCCCTGGTGTAACCCACACCCACTAGGGATAAATAGACAAGGATTTCAGTCTACCCTCAGTGAGCACTTCAGGAACAAATCTTTAGTTCTCACACAAAAGTCTCTGATGTTCTTACAAATTTTGTCCAAACATTAAGTCTTGTTTTAATGTTCCAAAACTACTGGACCAGACCCGAGGACCAAAGTTAGCTCCAGTCCACATACCTTTCCTGAGTGTCCAGAAAAGAAGGTGGAGGAAAAGGGAGGTACAGATAGGATTAACTATATTTTTCATTTGTCATAATTCATTGCCTGGGAGAAATTTAGTGGAGACAATAAAGCTTGCCAACAGTATATCCTCTTGGCTACATTCTCTCTCAGTTCCTTCTAACTCCTTCCTGGAGACCAGAAGCAACTATAAGTAAAGAAATACTTGTAAATAAGAAATCCTCACAGAGTGAATCCACCCTCTGCAGTAATGCCATCAATCCTTCACTCTTTTCTAAGCTTGCATCTTATCAAAATACTTGGCATATGCTTAAAGTCTATCACTTTTACAGGCCAGTTGAAGAGAGAGCACCCACTGTGGAAAGAAAAATGGAAGCACTTTTTGCACACTGACAATGTGTGCTATCAGCTGACATTTGGGCAGTTTAACCCATGATCAGCAATAATGCTCAGATGCAGATTTGAATTGCTTTATTCCCAAGCCAAGACAGACTTTGTCTTCAAATACTAGAAGGTGTGCCTGTGTAGACATAGCAGGTAGGTTTAAAAGGAATACAGGTTAAAGCAAAGATGACCAGGATATTCCCAGGCTTGTACTGCTATCTGGTGGAGTCAGCTATCACAAAGGAGCAGGCTGGAAGCAAGGGTGTAGTAACCTTCCCAGGGCAGTAGGTATGTTCTTTCCTACTATCCCAAAAGCAGTGTTATCATCCATCACAATAGGCATAAAATCATGTTACATGATGTCTGGCCCTTGGTGATGTGTGCAGTGGTTAGCAGCCTGGAGGGTAAAATACAAGCTCTGAATCAGAGGCATAGATTTTTTCCCCTTGCTACTGTGTGGTGGTAAGAGGAGAAATACAAGAGTTCAGATCATCTTTGGTAAACAGAGGACTCCAAAGCTACATCAGAAATCTAATCCTTCCTGCATTCTTCCATCCTCTCAATCTATCACATGTCTCCCTGGGGCAGGACGAGTGCTGGGGAAGAGGTGTGCAGCTGTGCACTGATCCCTGCTCCTCACTGGCCACAACGCATGCTATTTTCATCTGCATGGTGGCTCTTAGATGTGCTGCCTATGACAACTTCTTGCCTGGCTGGGTGTAAACCCTTGCTGTGCCATCACTTTCGGTTTTTCTCCTCCTGAGAGTTTCTCGTTTCAAAGTGGCAGTGAAAATGTCTGTAATACCTTCACTAGAGCTGTGGGAGAGAAGATGGAAATAGAGACGTTTGAAAGATAATTTCTGTGTCACTGTACTCAACAGCCCCAAGAATCACTTGGAGCTGGAAAGGAGAGGATGGAACAGTCAGGGTCTAAAATGACATCAAGCAGATACCCTGAGAAGCAAGGAGGATGTGGGCTGTCACTCAGAAGATCAGGCAGCAAAAAGGCATCCTGCCTGGATGCTACAGAAGCCAGATGGCTTCTCCTGAATGTCATCCATATTACTTAAAACCAACCTCCTCAACTGATGAACTGCTTTAATACAGAGCAGCTAGTCTAATGTTGTTTTTGAGGATGAAAGTGTGATAAAAGTTATGAGCATGCAAGCTCCTAGGTTGGTTCAAATTATTTATAACTTTTCACAATCTACGCTTCTCTCAGGTTTAATTTAATTGCTTCTGAAAATGATATTCTAGACTGAAGTGCTAAAATGGGGAAAGCTGTCAGGGAAAGAGAAATTTCTGCTATTCAGTTCCATATTTTTTTCTAAATAAATTTTATTTATCCTGCTGGAGCTCAGGTCATTTTATTCTGAGAGTCTGTGGTGTGCATTTGTTATGATACTGAAAAACACCTCGTACATAATGAAAAAACTCCCTCTAGATCCTCCAAGTATCTCGCATAATGTTATTTTTTGTTATGAATCTTCACTCACACTGAAAAGCTCCTGGTAAATTCAGAAAGAACAGTTTCTCTTTCCTATTTTGGTAAAGTCTGAATTTATTTAGATATAAACATAATGAGAGCCACAATAAAAAAGCCACAAACCAACAAACATTACTTTCATTTGGTTAATTGTGATTTTTGGACAGTATGATCTCATGTTTTGGGTTAGAAAATCACCATTCACACTATGTTCAGTGGAATGGCTACTTTAATAAGGAAAAGCTGAGACAGAAATTCAAAACCCAGCAATGGAAGGGAAACGGTCAAAAAAGAGTGAATAATTGACAAGGATCGACAGTCTCATAGAGACAAGCAGATGTTTCTGAATATCTTCCTGTAAAAATACTGCCTTGTTGGTTGGATATACAAAAATAAGAGCTTTCTGAACATGCTAAAGTCACCAAAAGCAGTCCTATGCCTTCAGCATCTGCTGAAGCAGCTCATAGGGGAGGCACTTCATCAGAACGAACACGGAATTTCATTCTTCTACTGGAAACAGGCACTTCTGCCTGTTCTTTCTCGTTCTTTTGCATTCTGCAGCTGCCTTACTGCCATGGTGGCATCATCTTGCTGTAAACTAATCACTAAATGTATCTAAAGTCAGGTCAAATATTAATGTATTCTCTTCATTATACTTATATATAATATATATATAACTCTGCAGTCCTTTATGAATGGAAGTTATTATAATGTAAGTTGTTGAGGAATTTAGCTTCAAAAATGTATGCATGCATGCATATTTGCTATGGAGACTTGAACCAGTAGATTTATTTAGGTGTCAGTTGTTTTGAATGTAAAAATAAAATCTCTGGTGTTTTAAAAACTATTAATACCTATTATTTTTTTATTAGAACTTTTATTTATATACTTTTATAGAAATATTTCTTATGGTTTTATGCTACGGGTATCCCTTTAAGAGATAATCCTTCAATTACCTAAGCAATCGGAAAGAAAATATTTGCTATCAAAAGAGAGTCATTACTTGGCTCTTAATTTCCTGTTTATATTTGAATTGATAGGTGTTTCTTCATTACCATCAAGAAGGAAGGAGCTGATCATCTATGAATAACTCATTTGCATTGTAAGCACAAAGCTACAGCAGATTGCAGTAATGAAAAGGTACCTATAGGTCTCAGCAGATTGGATGGCCCCAATCTTGCCCATAAACTCAAGTCAGAATGAACCAAAGACCACTCCAGCAATCTTTGTAGGGTAATCAAGACTTGTCTTGGTATTTAATAACAGAGGGTAAGGTATCTATTATTGTAGCATTATTGTTTAATTTTGTAATCACATAATTTCCTACCAGAATTCACTGACAGTACTGTTTAAGAATATATTTCGCTATATGTGATGTTATATCTAAGTAGTACTCAGACTTCTATTTAAATATTCATGTTTAAAGTGTCATTCTCTTTTGCTGTAATTTGCTTTAATTTTTATTTGCTTTCACAATTGTTTTCCCCAAAATAGCACCTGATTCTCATTGATTTGAAGGAGGAACGTAGGCAGGGATATTGGAGGATTTGGCCTAAAGTCCTTTACATGCTTGCAGAAGACTTAGAAAAGCATTGACAAGAGAAATTCACAACTTCTTGTCATAGCTGTGCTGTGGCAGCAAGTATGTTTTGAATAGACCATCTCTTAAAAAAAAAGGTAGTTTCAGCTAAATGCTAATTCTGTATTTGGCTTTTAATTATTGTTTTGCATTGATGCCACAAGAACCAAGATTTCTTTGATGAGTCAGAAGACCATTCATTAGAAATCAGATGCAACCAGATTCATTAAATCCTATGCACCAGTCATCAAGACTGATACAGCTTTCAGGGTAAAGCTGAAGCTTTTCTTAATTTGTGAAAACCTCTCTTCTTTTTTACAGTAGGATTAACCTGATAGTTTAACAGATCAGCGTTTCTCTGAGAATCTTCTACGCAAAAGATAACTTTGAAAAAACGTGACATCTAGTTAGTACAAAGTGTCACCTGAATCATTTATATAACATTCCTCCCACCATACTGCTCATAATATCTTCAAAAACGCAGGTGAAGAGCTATAACAAAAGTGATAATGGAAGGGAAAAGCCTGAGATGTGAAATGACACCACAAGAAGTACAATTTATACTTTACCTCATAAAAAGGATAAGGCCAAGGCATTTCCAGGTCATAAACAAGCCAGAAATCATTACATAAGAAAACAGCATCTCCGTGCTTTTATAATGTAGCAAGTATGAATTTACACTGTCACACACATATATGCATTAGTCAAACAACCATGGCATTTGCCCAGGAATCAGTAGTGCACAAATCCAAAATAGGCTCATGCTCATGAGAAATTATTTTGTAGCAAAATATGTTTAGCAGCAAAATTATGGCATTTGGAAAAAGGTAAATTTGTTGTATTTGTCAACTTTGCAGAACAGAACACGGGCATTAGTGACTGATTCTCTGTTAATGTTATGGTCACCACATTAATGGGAGCTTGCAGTGTCACTGGATCTGATAAAAAGTTTAAATGCTGTTCTGTGTTAGTTATTACAATGCCAAAGAAGCTTTCACTGTTCTCTGCATACTTAATTACATGTGTTTGTACAATATTTGGCTTACTTAGGTTGAAACAGGAATTTATTATAAGTAATCTCAAGACAACCTAAAATTAAATTTAAGGACCTAAATCTTATCTGTCTTTATACTGATGTAAATTGAGATTAATAGCTCCAAAGTCAACAAAACCAAGGAAAGAACATACCTTTAAGAGGTTTGCCCAAGAGCTAACTGAAGTTGATTTTGTGCTGTGCAAATGCCTGTGCTACATAATCCCTGTCACTGAAGGTGCAGATTCTGAACAAGAGAGGCATCGCACTTCTCTACAACTGTTTTTCGACCAATATTGTTTTTATACCTTCCCCATCCCAGTACTTGGACTCAAGCTTTTCCCATTCCTAGAACAAATCATCTCCAAGACCTTCACCACAGGACTGGTACTCTCACTCCTGTTCAGCACAGAGGCTCTTTCCAGAAACACCATCTGCCACACACAACCGGTCAGCCAATCTAGGAGCTCCCACACTAATTTTCCACACAGAGTTGGGAACAGAGACACATTTAATCTAGAGCAATATTTTAATAAAAGCCATTTTGCTCAGCAAGAGGCTAAAGATGCAGGTCCCTCCATCATGCCACTCATGATTTCCTCCTTGGTTGAGAGTCATTCTGATGCTTGAGGGCAGTAATAGGCAGGGACCCCCCATTTACACCTTCTGCCTTCTGGTTCCAGGTCCTCCATTTAAGCCCAGCCCTGAGTTGTTGATTTGTCTCCAGAATAAGGTGATTGTCATTCTTATTTTTAGCTCTGTTTCCTGCTGCCTCCACATGGCAGAGAGTTCCAGAGTCCTGGGGCTCCCTGAATAGTCCCTGGACTTGAATCATCCCTGGATGTGCCTGGGTCTGCTCATGAACCTGCTCCCAGCACATGGCTTTGTTTGTCCAGCTGAGCTCCTGTGGGACCATGCTGTGATGGATGAGGACACTGCCTTTCCAGAGACACCCTGAGCTCCTGGCTTGACCCCCATCAAGGGGGCAGCCCTGCTTCTGCTGCTCCTTAGAAAAAGAAATTTATTTTAATCTTTCTACTTATAAATTTCTCTTTCCACAATAAGCTTTCTTTAGATAGAGATGCTAGAAGCTAGACCGTTCTAAAAAGTTATTTTTATGATATGTGGCTGCATTAGAATGCCATCATGATACATGTTTTAAATAACATGAAGGGATGGAAAACAAAATAATAAAACATAGCTGGCATGTTTTAGTGCATACTACTGTGATCCATAGTTCACTGACAAAATAAGAGCTCAGGGTGAGGTGTTTATATTAATTTAGTCTTAATACCCTTTGGTGCTTTACTGTTTTGCTTTATTTTCCTCTGTTAAGTTTTGTGCTTTGTCACAATGTTCCTTGACTTTCTCCAGGAGCTATAGTCAGGACTTACAACCAGCAGGTTTTTCCATTATTTTCTAATTTTGCAGTTCTGCTCTGGCATTGTAAAACTAGGAAATAGCTTCTCTGTATGCCACATACTAATTCAATATACACAATTAACAGGGGAATGGATTTCAATGATCTCCCCAATAAATAAGAGCCATTCATCCCAGTAAAGATTTTCAAGACATTCTCTTCTTATACATACATAAAAATATTTTCCACAAACTTCCACCACCGATTAGAGAATCCAGAATGTCTGGACAAGATTGACTGGGAAAGTAAATATACCTGACCTGCTGAACAACATGGCTATAGGGGAATTGCACCTTTTTGCATTGAAGAGACAACTGTTTGTCACCAAGAGGCATTGTGTAGCTCATGGCATTAGCTGCACCCCTGCCACTATTTGCTTTACAGTTTGCATGACACTTGTAATAGTGTGTTTTCTGGCTATTGATGTATCAGCTATCGAAAATAATATATTTACATCAAAGCAATCATTCAATGCAACGAATGCAGATAGGGTGAGATCTGTATAAATAAGGATACCTAATCCTGCCACAGAACAGGGTCTAGCCTGGATAACACCCTTGAAATCTATTTCAGTCTCACAATTTGTAATGCAGTACAATGCACTCAATAAAACCAATCGTTACATTCTTGCTTTTCCAACAGATGAATCATTAATATCTATTTATACTGATCTATGAAACTAATGTTTTATGTGATAGACACCTTCAATAGTGAACATTCAGAATAAGGGAGAACTGCATTATGTATGAAAAAAGTCTGAGCTTTAGACATTAAACCTACAGTGGATGCAAGCATGTTTTCATAGTTTAACAAAAATTAAAAAAAAAAACTCTTCTTTTTCTTACTGTTTGTCATGGTGATCAACATGTTTACAACAAAGAACTCTACCTCAGTTATGATTTCAAATTTAGAAACAGAAACTAATAAAAATTTTGGTTGTTCAGTGTTTAACAAAATGCTTCCTTGGACTGTGAATAACATTCCTTAGAAGAAAATGATCTGGTACCCTGAAGCTTGGATTTACAGACAGCAAACTCAGGCTGCACTGTAGAATTACCACTCAGCTCTTTTCTGACAACAGCTCTGAAGTGAGAAGGGAAGTAGAATACGGAGGACTCTTCTTGTAGGAATTGGTCTTTCTATTAATTACTGGGATTTTCCAGTCTTTTACATACACCACATTTTAATAAATCCAACTCAGTAATAAAAGACAATTTACAGCACATTCATATATCACTGTCATCTTGCTGTTTTCAAGCCTGCATTGTAAAAGAGGTTGAGGAAGCCATATTGCTTGCTTATAAGATTATCTCACAGATTTTTCTTTTAAATACGCATGTATATATACCATGACTCAGAAATTTTATAATTATGAGAAAAAATTGATATCAATATTGTAATGATCAAAGTCATTAATTCCTTAATAATAAAAGAATTATTAGTCTCTAATCAACTTCTGTACCATGCTGGGGTGCTTTATTCTTTCTGTTAATATTTTGTCTTTAACTTTCAGTGTAGTTCAAGCTGCAGCACTGACAGGTATTATCTCAATTACTATAATTCTCTACCGCTTCAACACCAGCAGCTGTGAAGCTGTATTATATTTTGGGGTCTGCTCAGTGTAAGCTGTTTTGTTCTATTTTAATTAAGAATATAAATGTATTATAATGCTGCACTTAGGTCCTTAAGAAAGTAAAGAATATTCAAAAGTGAAGAAAATATTCTAAGTCTACATTAGAAATATTTTTTTTTAATTAAAAAACACCCAACAAACTAGTCATCTTCAGAGTGGGTGTTTTTTTTCTCCAGCTCTTACTTGTCTCTTTTTATTTGCAGATATCAGACCCAATCCAGAACCCTTTGAGTACAGCTATCTCTGCAGTAACAGGATTTGTATCACTAATTTCACCTATGGTGAATTTGACATTTGATTCTGCATTTTCTAATTTATTGTAAATTATCTACACTGTAGTTAGATGTGTGTAGATGTGTGATTAATGCTTTCAAAAGAATTATTCAAATATGTGGGAAGGTAGTATATGAATTATCTGTATTTCATTGGAACATGGTGTTTCCTATTCCTTTTTTTCAAGGAGAACACTAAGCAAAAATTGGTTGAAATTATTTCCATAAGCCAAAGATACAAATGTTTAAGAGACCTTAGGTTCCAGTTGCCTGGGACCACGAGATCACTTTTGAAGTTATTCACTCAAAGCCAATATATAACTGTTACAGTACTTTGTGTGAATAATGAGGTATCATTATCTTGATTTATTTCTTTGCCATAGGCAAATGTTATTAAAATACTGTAGAGGTGAACAGACAGTCTAAGAAAGTTTCTACAAGTTGCAAGTCTCTGCAACTAAATCATAATTACTTAACCTTGTACAAATACTGGCATAATGTTGAGAACAATAGCACAGAAGTTAACTTATTTTGGCTTTTTAGCAGCACTTCACTCTAACAAACAAGGGAATAGTGATCAGGTACAGGAAAAATGGTAAAACAGAACCTGTCAAATGCCAGGACCAGGTAAAAAGATTTCTGGCAAATTTTTTATGCAGTCATTTCAGTTTTAAAAGAATTTTAAGATCATTGAGTCCAACTGTTAACCTAACACTGTCAAGTTCTCCACTAAACCACGTCCATAAAGTGCCATGTCTACACACTTTTTAAATACCTTCAGAAATGGTGACTCCACGACTTCACTGGGGCAGCCTGCTCCAATGCTTGACAACCCTCTATCAGATCTAGACCTCCCTGGTGCAACTTGAGCCCATTTCTTCTCACCTTATCTCTTGGTACTTTGCAAAAGAGACCAAACCACACCTGGCTAGAACCTCCTTTTAGGCAGTTGTGGAGAGTGATGAGGTCTCCTCTCAGTCTCCTTTTTCTCCAGGCTAAACACCCCCAGTTCCCTCAGCTACTCTTCGTAAGACTTGCACTCCATATCCTTCACCAGCTTTGTTGCCCTTCTCTGGACAAGCTCCAGCCTCTCATAGACAAAAAGATCATGTACAACACCTCCACTTTCTACAGTGATTCTGGTCTCTAATGACCTCTTTTTCTACATAGGTTTCTTCCTGATCTTTACCCTTTCTGCATATAGCCAAGCTTGGACAGTCCAGAACTAAAAGCAAGGTATGCTCCAGCAAGGACTCTACTTTTGCCAACCTATAATCAAATCAGTTTTTATAAACTAAGCAATATCAGACTTCATCATGTGGCTAGAAGACTGACAAGAAATACACAACGTTACAGAAGTGGTTCTAGTTGCTGGTATCCCTCCCTTCCATGTCAGTAACAACCTGCTGATGGAGCCTGGTGGCACAGCTACTGTAGACCATTTTGTTTCAGGAGGTATATGTATAATTTATATTTCTTACCATCTTTTATAATGCCCACAACCAGTGGATATGACTTGAAAGAATTTATTTCTTCATAAATAGTTTCTATAATCAACAGTGAGATTATGAGTGTTTGGCTTTCATAATTTTTTTTTCTTCAGAAGTTTGGGTACTTCTCTGAGAAGAACAAAAACCTCAAACTATAACTGAGTTTTAAATTAGCAACTTTTTGTCTAGTTACAGAAAAATGAAACAAAAGGATGTTTTTGTTCAGATGGATTCATGAAGCGTCTTAAAATTTAGCAGAAGTTTTCTACTGAATTTTTTATTACCTAAAAGAGGTTTTAAATTAATAATTTTGACCATAAGAACTCAGAGTAGGTCTCTATGTGGAGGAATAAAATCAACTGTGCTTCCATACAGAAGCAGTCTTACTCAAAAATACTTCAAGGCCTTTTCTTGAGGCTGTTGATATAAATGCTGATGGAGCTGTGACCATCCAGAATGAAGGAAATCCTGTCTCTGGATGTTTGGTTAGTAAAGCCAAATAGAGCTTTAATATAAAAAAATCATTACAGGTTACAATTTCCTTCACAGTGTTTTAGAATATGTCTCTGTCTTTCTCTTGAGGTTACCCCATTGCTAAATATATGTTGTCATAAAGCTTGATTATGGTTTTATTAATGTTTTCTGTCTTATAGTTCTTCACTCTGCTTAGGATCAACATTATGGAGCACAGACAGTAATACTTTTAAAAGCAAAGAACAGAAGGGAAGAGCCATGCTTTTAACCAATTTAAAAACCCCAGAAGACGTCTGAAAACTAAATCAATTGTTGGACAAGTAAAAGAGTCTATTACTCCAACATTTTAAAACCCAAGGGGGCACTCTTAGTGGTATGTGTCCAGCATCATGTTCAATAATGGTAATATTCAGGTGACTCAGAGGTAAAGGTTTCACATATTTTATCTTAAGTTGCATGAAATTCAAAGTTTAAGGTTTTAGTTTACTTGAAGCAAAGCTAGCGGATGGGGACCAACACTTCTAAAACAGGAGGTTCTATCTATAAAATGTTTTAGAAATTATTATCTATGATTCTATATTGAAATACTACTGCACTTTTGACCATATTTGGCTTTCTATTTGCATTGAGCTTGAAGAGCTGTTCTCTCTCTCTGTTTTTGTATATATATATATGTGTGTGTGTGTGTGTGTGCTTTTCTTTGGGTCTTTGATAGCTAAACCACAGTCCATGCTGGATAGATCATACTAAGGTAAGCTTTCCCTGTCAATAGATAGCTTAATCTGGTCCTGAAAAGCACAATCCTATGAGTTAACTTTTAAATGATTTTTTTTTAAAGGAACACTATATTCTATATTTTTTTTTAAAGAACACTTTCTGGAGACATATATCTTTGCATATTCCCATTTACAGTGGAATAGAATGCAGAGTTCCTTTCCTATTTTTTTTTTTTTAGGGAATGCCTAAAAATCCTTAGTCCTCCTTTAGTTTGACGTTGATGGCCCAAAGTACTGACTATTNCTTTAGTTTGATGTTGATGGCCCAAAGTACTGACTATTGCCAAAAGAATGTATTCTTTGTTCTATATTTGTAAGCCAGAGGAGACTTGTATCTCTACAACTCCTCAGGGAGGAGCATTTTGTTCCATATCGGCTGCCAGAAGAACCAAAAAATGGAGTCTTCTCTGAGATTTTGCTGACATTTTATACAGAATCATAGCTAATTTTCACTACAAAAGGAAGAAAGAGTTGTCTGGTTTTAGAGTTTGCCCTAATCTCCAGACCAAGCACAGTTCAGTATTGTTTATTTTAAAATGCTTTTTCATTTAACTAGGATTACAATCAGGAAAGGATCTCACTTTCAGTTGGACTTTGAAGAAATGTTTGTAAATCAAAGGTGCTCTTGGTTAGCTATAAATTGGCATCTCCATGGATTTGCATTTGAAGGGCATCAAAAAGAGAAGCAAGTATGATTGTCTCTTTAGGATTACACATGAAAAAACCATAGAAGATTATGGCCAAGTTCTACCTAACAACAAGNNNNGCCAAGTTCTACCTAACAACAAGAAAACTCCTTGAATTTTACACTTATTGTATTCTTATCAGTGTTTGGGGTTTGGTTATAGATTGGTGGGTTTTTTTCCTATTTTAATACATAACTCCACAATACCACTTGCTATCTGCAATAAGGTGGTTAGAGTAGGGTGTGTTAATTATGACAAGGTCTTGTGTTCTGATCCCCACACAGGCCATTCACTCAAGAGCTGGACTCGATATTCCTTGTGGATCCCTTTCAGCTCAGAATATTCTGTGATTCTGTGAATCCCTACAGGCACCTGATGAATATGTAGATAAGGAGCAATGTTAGAAATTTGGCAATATTCATCTATAAATAGAGTAGAAAGAATGAGAAGCTATTTTTTTTTTTCGGATACCACTATAGAGAATGCATTTCCATGTTCTCAGGATATAAAAGTGTGAAATCTCAAGAAATTTTAATTAATTTTTTAAGGGAAAATGATAGATATGACATGCCAAATGAACAGGAGCAAAATACTCCCTTTTAAACTTTGAAAATAGCTTTACGATTTGTTAGTTTTATTTTATAAGACAATAATAAACAGTATAAATGTCTGAAAAGTAGATTTAAAAACCAACTCAGCTAGAATGTACGCAGTTCTTTTGGAAACACAACCAGCAGTAATTTTGTTTATAGTC
>WEIV01000116.1:3741-16797 GCA_013390005.1 Calyptomena viridis
CCCAGCAAATAAAAAACTCTGGCTACTTAAAACCACAACATATGCCCAAGGGCAGCAGGACCTGTGACCCTCCCGCTCCCATCATCTTTCCTGTGCTCAGCAGAACCCATGCATGTTACAAATGTTTCTTCTTGTTTTCATGTGACAGCAACCACCCAAACACAGGTAAGTAGAGGAGAGCGCCTGCAGGTGCAGAGGTGTGTGCCCATTTGCTGTGCCCACACCCTGGGCACTGGAAGATGGATGGATGGATGGATGGATGGATGGATGGATGGATGGATGGATGCTCCTGTTCACTTTGCAAAGTGCAGTTTGGACCTCAAAATACCCTGACCTGAGCAGCAGTATATGAGAAAACAAACAGGGTGCTGAGCATTCTTGCACCTGGAGAATGCTAATTAAAGGGTTTCCTTCAAAAGGCAGGCTTGGGTAAGGATCCTAATTATCCCAATAGAGACAGGGATTTTAATGGGCACCAGCACATCTGCAGGCTGCTCCTGACACTATCCCATTCAGGCAGCCTTTGTGCAGCTGAGGGCCGTGGGGTTTCAGAAGCCACCATCCCTTGGTGGCTTTGCCTTTAGGGGAGGCTCTGGGGCATAAAGGCACTGAATTTCCCTCTGCCTGTTCCAGATGCTGCATCCCAAGGGAACACAATGCTTGGAGACCTTAACGCTAATGAAGTGTCCACCATCACACTGCTTCCAAAGGGTTATGGATGCTTTGCCAGCCTTTCCCAGAATTCTTCTCCCATGGTCCCTCTCCCCAGCCTGGTGCCAGCCAGCACCACATCAGTGCAGCCTATACCCACCATGATGTCAACAGACCAGTGCCAGGGCCCCGGCACATTCCTGGGGAGCCAGCAGTGCATCAGCTTCATCTGCCACCCAGGCACACCAGCATCACCAGCACAGTGCGGTGACTCAGCCAGCAGAAATGTGGGAGTTCTGCGCTGAAAGCCTTTTCATTCCAGCCTGGCAATGAATGGGGAAGGCCTGAAATGAAATGTTCAGAGGCTCAATGTACCAGGCCTCCCGCTTGTAATTATTTTTGTACAGAATATGTCAAGTGTCGTGCTTCACAAGAACTCGTTTAGCATGCAAACATTTTGTGATTAAGTGAGGCTTACTTAATTAAGCACTTTGTAATGACTCTTAAACCAAAGAGTAGTGGATTAGTGTGTCCTATTTGTGTCTATCATGTTAAAGGTGCTGTAATAACAGGTTGCTGCAGACAATTAGGGTTAGAATACAGAGTGAATGGAGGGAGAACCAGCAGGCACCCAGAGCCCTGCCACTCATTAATGTCACCAGCTAAAGCCGCCTCTGTGTGGACAATATGAACCCGTTCCTGCATCTGCCACCACATCCAGCCCCGTGGCCATGGCTGAGCCCCAGAGCTTTGTACTGCTTGGTGTCACTCAGCAGGATGTGCCTCAGGGGTCCCACAGAAAACAGGCCCAGTAGGGTGGGCATCACCCTGGGATAGGGTCCCCATTCCATCAGGGATCTCAGGCACATACTTGCCAAGGCAGGAGTGGGATGAGGATTTTCTTGTGGCTCTACACCACAACATTTGCATGCTGGCACCACCGAAGCAGGGGCACACACCCCATGTGTACTTTTAGAGCCCCTGGATTTAACAGATATGTAGATGTGGCACTCAGGGACATGGTGTAGTGGTGGCCTTGGCAGCGGGGCTGGGGGAGTGGGCGAGGGGCACAGGGCTGGGGGCAGCTGTGGTGCTGGCAAATCTCTCCCGGGCTGCTGAGCACTGTTCTCCATGGAAACCACCCAACAACAAGTCCAGAAATGCTACTTGTTTGTACCTTTGTGGCAGCCTCAGCTCCCCCCACCCCCTGGCCAGGTGGGTGGCCCCCCCTCTATGTGCACTGGCAGAGAGGACAGATTATCTCATTACTCCCCAACAAGGAATTCATTTAAAGGACAAAGCAAGCAGCACATCCCTCCAGCGCACAGTGAAGGTGAGAAGCAGTGTGGTCCCTGCATTCATATCACCCCCCAGGACCTGTGTACGTACAAATCTCACCCCAGGACCCAGGTACGTTCACATCACNTGCCACTCATTAATGTCACCAGCTAAAGCCGCCTCTGTGTGGACAATATGAACCCGTTCCTGCATCTGCCACCACATCCAGCCCCGTGGCCATGGCTGAGCCCCAGAGCTTTGTACTGCTTGGTGTCACTCAGCAGGATGTGCCTCAGGGGTCCCACAGAAAACAGGCCCAGTAGGGTGGGCATCACCCTGGGATAGGGTCCCCATTCCATCAGGGATCTCAGGCACATACTTGCCAAGGCAGGAGTGGGATGAGGATTTTCTTGTGGCTCTACACCACAACATTTGCATGCTGGCACCACCGAAGCAGGGGCACACACCCCATGTGTACTTTTAGAGCCCCTGGATTTAACAGATATGTAGATGTGGCACTCAGGGACATGGTGTAGTGGTGGCCTTGGCAGCGGGGCTGGGGGAGTGGGNCGGGGCTGGGGGAGTGGGCGAGGGGCACAGGGCTGGGGGCAGCTGGGGGCTGGCAAATCCCTCCCGGGCTGCCGAGCACTGTTCTCCATGGAAACCACCCAAGAACAAGCCCAGAAATGCTACTTGTTTGTACCTTTGTGGCAGCCTCAGCTCCCCCCACCCCCTGGCCAGGTGGGTGGCCCCCCCTCTATGTGCACTGGCAGAGAGGACAGATTATCTCATTACTCCCCAACAAGGAATTCATTTAAAGGACAAAGCAAGCAGCACATCCCTCCAGCGCACAGTGAAGGTGAGAAGCAGTGTGGTCCCTGCATTCATATCACCCCCCAGGACCTGTGTACGTACAAATCTCACCCCAGGACCCAGGTACGTTCACATCACAGCCCAGGACCCGTGCTGGGAGAGCATCAGGAGTGAGACACCTTGGAGCATCATCCTGAGATGGGCACAGCCCTGCAGCTGCACCACTTGCAAGCTTCATCACATGCTCAAGGTTCACTGTGGCTGCTCAGGGAGCAGAACCGTTTTATCAGATTTTATGGTTTCTCTAATCTGCCTTTTTCTAGCCCTGGCACCTCTCTTCATCCTGAAAGGAGGTAGCATCTTGGGGTACCCTGCCTGCAATGCCTCAGAGCAGAGGGTCTCACTCTCTCACCCCCAACCCCACAAGCTGCTCCCTCATTAGCAGAGNTGCTGGCACCACCGAAGCAGGGGCACACACCCCATGTGTACTTTTAGAGCCCCTGGATTTAACAGATATGTAGATGTGGCACTCAGGGACATGGTGTAGTGGTGGCCTTGGCAGCGGGGCTGGGGGAGTGGGCGAGGGGCACAGGGCTGGGGGCAGCTGTGGTGCTGGCAAATCTCTCCCGGGCTGCTGAGCACTGTTCTCCATGGAAACCACCCAACAACAAGTCCAGAAATGCTACTTGTTTGTACCTTTGTGGCAGCCTCAGCTCCCCCCACCCCCTGGCCAGGTGGGTGGCCCCCCCTCTATGTGCACTGGCAGAGAGGACAGATTATCTCATTACTCCCCAACAAGGAATTCATTTAAAGGACAAAGCAAGCAGCACATCCCTCCAGCGCACAGTGAAGGTGAGAAGCAGTGTGGTCCCTGCATTCATATCACCCCCCAGGACCTGTGTACGTACAAATCTCACCCCAGGACCCAGGTACGTTCACATCACAGCCCAGGACCCGTGCTGGGAGAGCATCAGGAGTGAGACACCTTGGAGCATCATCCTGAGATGGGCACAGCCCTGCAGCTGCACCACTTGCAAGCTTCATCACATGCTCAAGGTTCACTGTGGCTGCTCAGGGAGCAGAACCGTTTTATCAGATTTTATGGTTTCTCTAATCTGCCTTTTTCTAGCCCTGGCACCTCTCTTCATCCTGAAAGGAGGTAGCATCTTGGGGTACCCTGCCTGCAATGCCTCAGAGCAGAGGGTCTCACTCTCTCACCCCCAACCCCACAAGCTGCTCCCTCATTAGCAGAGTTAATAAACCTGACACTAATTTACTGGGTTTGCTTTTCCTTTCACCTCTGGAACAGGAAGAAAAGCAGGAGTTCCTGGAAAACCTTCCTTTTGAGCAAAGAAATATTTCTGAGTTCAGTAAATAAACATCCCCACGTGCATGGGACAGTGGAGCTCAGGGCCAGTCTGATGGAGTAAGATCAATTCACCTTTTTTATCTCAAAAAGCACAAAACTCATAGTTTTTCTTTTGATAAGTGGATGCCAGGAGCAGTCAGTGCCCTGGAAGCAGGAGACAGCACAGGCATCCAGGAAGGTTTACGGCTCCCAGCTCTGATCCCACATGGCCCCTTGCCCCTAGCTCCCAGTTCTCAAATGCTCAGAAGACAACAGGTAATAAATCTGGACATTTTACGCTTTTTCATNGTGCATGGGACAGTGGAGCTCAGGGCCAGTCTGATGGAGTAAGATCAATTCACCTTTTTTATCTCAAAAAGCACAAAACTCATAGTTTTTCTTTTGATAAGTGGATGCCAGGAGCAGTCAGTGCCCTGGAAGCAGGAGACAGCACAGGCATCCAGGAAGGTTTACGGCTCCCAGCTCTGATCCCACATGGCCCCTTGCCCCTAGCTCCCAGTTCTCAAATGCTCAGAAGACAACAGGTAATAAATCTGGACATTTTACGCTTTTTCATTTCCTCTTACCTCACATTTAATGAGATTTCATCCTTAACAAAGGTACTATTGAAGCTGACTCTTAAACAAGGCCAGACAGGGATTGGGATATTTTGGGGATGGGTGGGGGAGGAGGACTGCAAGAGATGGCAGGGGTGAGGAAAAGGGAGCTTAGAGAAGCATCAACCTGGTTTTAGCTCAAGCTTTGAGTGAGAGTTTAAAAGTGATTTTATGTCATCACACACGTGGAACTCATCCCCTTCCCTAGTGTTACCAGGGATGAACTCAGTTTTAGCAAGTCCCAAGCAGACCAGACATTCAAGATTTTGCACTTCAGGGACCATGACTCCATCACTGCAGGTGGAATTTAGACTGGCAGAAGCCAGTCGAACACCTGTGCTGGGCATCAGCAGAGGGATAAATGTGAGGCAGGTCACACTGTTCCAGTGGGCTGGGCACCACTCCTATGCTGCAGGAAAATTATGTGTGTTCATTTTTCCCTGCCTGGGGTTACTTGCTCTTCTATCCCTGTCTGGGGTTACCTGGCTCTTCTAACCCTAAGCTGCACATGGGAAAGGCACGTCATTTTTTCCAGAACCAAATCCCCCTAGAACAAGCAGCAAACCTAGCAGATGTAAAACCAGAGGAAAAAAACTCCAAACTCCAAGTGTGGCTCTACACTTGAGAGAAGCCAAAACATCTCACAAAATCTCCCACTCCACAAGGTGTTCCCAGTCCTAAACACTTGATATTTTAGTAGCTGCTGAATTTCAGAAGTTCAGTGTTGCCATGAAGGTGATTAGCTAGGAGAGGAAAGGAGGGGATCAAAGCTCCCGGCCCTGTGAGTGCTCCCAGAGGAGGTTCCAGGTAGCAGTGATCCCTCTCATGTCTGCTGTGATCACCATGGCTCTGCATGCACTCTCCTCTCACCCTCTACCTTTTGTTCCCATTAGCCATTTGCTTTGTACAACTCCTCCTTTTTTTGTGTCACAGACTAAGAAAGAAAGAATAATAAAAAAAAAAAGATATTTTAATCTGCTTTGCTGTTCTTCAAGGCTACAGGGACTGGCTGTTCAGTCCCTTCACTCGTGCCTGAGGGTGCAGCTCACCCCCAGAGGACCCACAGCAGCTCCATGGTCACAGAGCCTGTGGGGTCCATGCAGGGAGGGTGCTGCCAGCACACTCTCCCAAGCCAATGGGAGAGAACTCCTCTGGGGCAGAGTCAGAGGGGTGTCCTTCACCATCCCCTTTCCCTGGAAGAGGTTGCACTGCCAATAACCTGCACAGATAAATGCACCCAAGATGGAAAGGGGAGTAGCACAGTAGAGGTGTGATGGGGGTAAGATCATAGTACAGATGTGATCACAGAGAAGAGGACAGTACAGGTGTGATCGAGGGGAAGAGCACAGTACAGGTACGACCATGGCACAAGAGCAAAGCTCCTGGGGAGAAGCCCAGCTGCAGCCAGCCCTACACAGAGCTGTGCCTGACATCTGCACTGCCGAGCTCCAGCCCACTGGCTCTGGAAAAATGCTGCTCTGTTTTAGTCACTCCTGGCCCGTTGGCAGCTCCCCATTAAATCTCAGCGTTAATCAGAAACACATCATCCATGTTGTCAACACTTCGTTTAACCACTTCTATAAATTCAGTATTAGTGCTAAAAAGATTCTGATTTGATGGATGAAATAGTCATCCTCCTGCAAGCCAAACCCAATAAAAGTGAGCTAATAATTCAAAGGAATAAGGCAGAAGATACTCTACAGAGGCACAAATGGGTAAGATTTCCCTTCATTTGCATCTGGTTGGAAAGAGTAGCCGGTGCCAAGAGGGATGAGGGAGGAGAGCAGCTCTATGCCAGCTCCTCCAGGAGCTGCTCATCCCCTGTGGTACATGGAATGATCAGGTAAGAACACAGCATCCCAAAATTGCACATTGATGTGTGACCATGGATTAAATGGGATGAATACATAATTAATGTTTCCTCTTTTAAATACTGCACGAGCTGCCCTGGCACAGCAGCTCTTCCAGGCCTTTCCTGGTTTTCTGCAGCATCCCCAAGATGCTGATTTTAGGGGCATATGTGAGTCATCTCATTATTATAATTTTTGTTGGTGCCTCTTTAATCAGCCCTCCCTCAGTGAGATCACCTGGGAAAATGTCCTGCAGCTGATAGGGTATAGGAGCATCCTGCAGCCCCCCAAAGCTCACTGCCAGCACTGCTCTGGCCAAGCCATTGCTCAGCAGGTTGATGTTTCCCAGCCCAGCCAGTGAGGGGGGAATACCCTGATATTCCAAGTGATGGGATCTCAAAATATGTCTTTAAAGTTTTAGCATGTGGGAGTCTGGGTCACCCACCTGGGGATGGATCCAGGGGAGCTGTGGGGAAGCAGGGCTTGAAGGTACCAGGAGAGGAGCCACAGCACGAGGGATACAGGGTGCTGGAGGAGCTCTGAGCACAGCACTCAGCATCCAGCCATCAACATACCCAAGGCTGCAGGAGGGGCTGGGGGGCACTGCGGGACCATCTCTGCTCAAAGTCTGCCCTCTGTGCATGGCCAGCAGTGGGGTCCTGCCTGTGTCTCATGACACTTCCCTGGCACCCCTCAGCCTTGGCCACAGCTTCTCCAGCATATCCCCAGGAGTGGGATTAGCCCAGGAAACAGTATAGTGACCCAAATTCCCCACCTGTCCACCCCTTTTTAACAAGCCAGGCCTCAGATTCCCAATGTAATTGCTTGAACCGAGAGGATTTCAGCACTTCTCATCCTACACAAATAGTTTCCATTTTGATTCCCAATCTCCTCAAGAAAAATATTTAAAAACTGTTGTTTTTACTGCAATGTGAGTATTAAAAAAATAGCTCCATTCAGTGAACTTGGAAGTAATGGAATAATAATCCAACAACACAAGCCTTCTTGTAAAACTCTTCTGAGAATACCAGCGCCCTTGGGCATGTCTAGAGCCTTGTTTATTAAAACAATATAGTTTAAGAATTAATGCATTTATAAAGTAGGACTTGTTACATAAGAATATTGTGCTTCTTTTATCATTGCAAAGGATCTGGTTGCTAAATTAATGTAACCCACTTGAAAGGTTTTTATCTTAATCTTATTTGGATTTAGGTAGCTGGTTTTGAGAAAAATATGGAAGAGGGGAATAAAAGGAAGCTTTTGTACAAATACTGCTGTCAGCCAAACTCTTCATGGGTTCTGCTTCTTCAACTGAAGAATGCAAGACGAGATCAAAATTAGGGGAAATAAATCACATTTCCAGAAAAAATTGTATTTGTGTTAGAACAGAGAACATCTGACAGAGCAGGGAGATATTGGAAGACTGGGAAAGTTGAGAAGAACTCAAAGCAAACGAAGGTTCTAATTCTGCAAAAAATTATGCCTGTGATAGTTGGCATGTGTGAGCCAGGCTGGCTGTTCCATTGCTGGGCACACGCATGGCTGCAGGACCAGCGCTCTGGTGGCACTGGCCCTTCCTGGGAGCACAGGGAGGAAGGTGCTCCCAGCCTCTCTGTGGGAAGGGATGGCCATAGACAGAACCCTCTCCCCATGCCTCTGCTAGCTCCTGAGCTGTCAAGGGGTCAGGGAGGAGCAGAAGACCCTGCCAGCCCATCTGCCATGAGGTCAGGGCTCATCCTGATGCTCTGCCCCAGTTTTGTATCACGCTGACTGGTTCCCTCCTGCCCAAAAGGCTTCAGGGATTGTTGGGCTGCTCCAGGTTGGATTGGGCTGGTTTTCCTCTTCTTCCAGGAACTTGGTGTGATAAATCAAGGGAGGTGAACCTTGCTGCCAACAGCACCTGGAACGAACCAGCTGGGCTAGCTCATCTCCTGGCTCCTGAGGGGGCTAGGCATGGAGGAGGGACAGGACAGAACAGAACAGGACGGGATGGGATGATTGCTCCCACTGTCAGCCAGAACAGTTTCTCCCATCCCACATTGTGCTTCCCCAGCAAGGAGCCCTTTCTCATCTCCAGTCCTTGTGCCATGGAGGCCGGGGAGGATTATTTTAAAGTCCTTTTTGGCTGAGAAATGTCTGGACTTCGTAAGCTGTCTTGGGGTGACTTTATATCCCATATTTGTCTTCCCTATGCCAGAAAAAAAAAATGAATCTTGTGTTTTTAAAACTGAGCCCCAAGAGCAGAGAGGAAAAAAAAACTAGCTAGAGAAATCTTTTCAAAACAATTCTACTGTTTCAAGGTTGCTGTGCAGTTTTGGTTTTGGTTTTTTTTCCCGGCGGCATGGGCTGAAAGGGGGGAGGAAGACACTGGCCTGCTAGCTTTTCCAGGGAGAGTGCTGCCTGTTTTCTTCAAAAGGAAGAGACTTGGACTTCTGCATTTTCCTGGACTTTTGATTTCTTCTTCTTCTCTCCTGGACTTGTTGGGACATTAGAGTGTCTAGACCTCACTGGGAGGCCTTTTCCACCACTCTGGCCTGGGGGGGGCCCCTCACGATCGGCCTGGGACTCTGCAGGGGACTCTAGATCTTCCAGTCTTCCAGTGAGAGACTTCATCGTTTATTGTTATATATATATTATTTGGTGTTTGGTGTTATTGTTATTTTTTTTCTTGTGTGTTGGTTAAATAAATAGTTCTTTTTTTTCCCTTTCACTTTCCTTTGAGGAAATATTTCTTTCCTTGAACCTGGTGGGAGAGGGTGATTGCAGCCTGTTTTTATCAGAGAATATTTATCCCTCTGAATATATTTGTTCCAAACCAGGACATAAGCCCTTTTCATTGTGAATTTTTTGCAGTTTTTCACAGCAATATCACTTTAAGGCTTTCCATAGCTTCAGAATTTCTTCCAATTAATGGAAAAAACATTAATGTCCATTTAGGAAAATAAGTTTTCCATTGCTCAAGAATCTCTTTGGCTGTACCTCAGGCACAGAAGCCTCTGTATGAGCTGGTCCTGGAGAGCTCCAGAGGACACAATGGAGCCAGATGAGGGGCAGGGACAGCCCTGCTGAGCCCCCGTGATAGCTGTGCCGTGCCATCCGTGCCCAGGTGTGCTCCCCATCACCTCCTGTGCGAGAAGCTGTGGGCCACTGGGGCCAGCAGAACAAGCAGAGGCACTTTGGTTTCTTTCAAACAACCCAGAGATGTCCTTTGCCAGTGCAGGAGTTAATCCTCCAATAACTCTGGCAGGCTCAGTGTGCGGATGACAGTCTGCCTTCAGCATCTGGGCTCACTGTGGTACCTGATGGGAAAACACTGTGTATATAGTTGCATGGGCAAGTTTCCAGATATTAAGGAAAAGCCACGTCCTATTATTTTTAGAAGTTAAACCACAATTCATATCTGACATCAACGACATGAAAAAACCTGTGTGGCAACACAGCCTGGGGTTCTCAAAAGAGGAAAACCAGGAAAAAAGAACTTTCTCCGTCTGGTCCCGGCTGCCAGGGTGTCCCTGGGAAGTGGCTCATGCCTAGATGCAGCCTTGAGTGTGCTGCTGTTGCCAGATGAGCCCAGTGCCTGTGCTGATATGATGGTCAGTGAAAGCCTGGGATGGGGCACATAATCCACCCCTGTCTGGTAAGGGACACCAGCGCAGTTAGGGATGTTATTTGGGAAAGATAAATATCCCATCTCATAAGTGAAATATGACTTTTGCAGGACAGATTGACAGATTGTCATGGAAAAGCTGCCTGAAGGACCTGCCCTTGCTGGAGAGGCCAAAGCAGTAGCAGACACACAGCTCTGGGAAATCTGAGATTGTTGTGAGAACATCATCCTGCTCCTCTCCATTATTCCAAATAAAAGCAATTATGTGTTTTCAGTCCCTGATACCTTCAGTCAGTCTCTGGGACAGAGAGCAGACCATGTAAACAGGACATGCTTCAGCAAGGCTGTAAATATAATTTATGGCTGCTACAGCATTCAGTGTTTGGCCCACAGGATGCTTTTAAAAGCATGTGTGCCTTTTTCTTACTTAGAGATTTCATTATTTGGGAACATTTGATCCCCTGTCAGTTTCTGGGATGCTGAAATGTCTATGATCAATGTTGAAAAGCTGACAAGCATTTTGATGACCTGCTTCAGTCTCCTGTGCTGTGTGTTGTTTTCTGCACCCTCAGTACAGACACACGTCCTTTCACAGGGCAGAATCCAAGTCTAAGGTTAATTTTTAGCCTGTCTGCTGTGCATGACCGGGATGTGACCTCCCAGGGCCAGTACTCCCAAATTAGGGTTCTACCTAGGAATAACTTCATTTTTTCCACTGGCTTGCAAGTTCTGTGACCCAGAATCACCCTTTAATAGGACAGGATCAAGCATCTGTGGGAAAATGTTGGGGGAAAAGCAGGACAAAAAAGAACAACAATGAACAACCACACAGGACATTGCTGAAGGTTTTTCCATATTTCCCTTTCCCAGGGGATCTCCAGCCGCTCCTCCCCAGCCTGTGCTGAGTGTGATGGACAGCCCCCAGTGCCCCAGGCTCTGCAGCTCCAGGTTGTCTGACAGGGCTGAGGTGGTAGAAACTTAGCTCCTTCCAGCTTTGGTTTTCAGTTGAAACTTTTGGGACATTTCTGTTTTGCTTAAGATCCAGTTTTGATTAAAATCAAGTGCAAGAGCTTGGCCCATGTCTCAGAGGTCTCTGGCACTGGCAGCAGCCTCCAGAGCAAGTGGAACTCTCAGAGTGATGGGAGGAACTGCTCAGTGCTGTCAGCTCTGCCAGGGAGCAAACCCTGCTCTTGGACACAGACTGAGCAAAATCCCATCACCATGACATGGAGGCAGTGAGGATTCCTGGGGAAAAAGCAGGACAGAAGCAGCCCAGGAAGTGATGGGAGAAAACTGGATCCTGACAGCAAGAGGGGGACAGGAGAGTCTTCCCCCACCCCAGAGATGAGACCATTAAATTCAATGACAGCACAGAAAGGGATTTTCTCTCAATAAAGACTTAAAGGGTTTTAAAGACTTAACAAAAACAGCTTTGAATGGTGTCTGAAATGGTTCAGCTCTGGGGTTCCAGGCTTGGAGCAGTGTTGTAGGAAATTTTCTGATGGAGCATTTCCATTGGAAATGGCAGTTTCAGGGAGGTGAGAAGATTTTTCAGGGATTTATTGATTTCAATAACATTTTAACATGGATTTTGTTTTGCTACTGCTGATTGTTTTGTTTGATGTTGATCTTTGCATTTCACCAAACATTTAACAAGTAACAATAATATTTGCTAAGAATATCAAATTTTAGCAAACTTTGAGGCGTGACTTTCTCAATTTAAAGCACCATTTTAAAAAAACACTTTCTGCACAGGATACACGCTGCTTTCTGGATGGTTTTAATCTCTAAATGAAAAGCTGTGCTGTGATTATTACTTTGAATGACATTGATTCAGGATGATGAAAGCACTGGCAGTGATGTCATTCCTGCTGTTTGGCAACAGGAAGCTCCTGCCCTCAGCAGTGTTGGCACAGGCAGCACCAGGATCGCAGGAGTAACAGTAGGAGGATACATCAGTGCCACGTGTGTGGCTGCGTGTTATTATTCTGACTCTTCCAGGTGTTTCCACACACCCTAAGCCAAGGAAGCAGCAGGAGAAGCTGAAGGGAATCAAGGTAGTGGGAAGCCCTGTGGTCCCCATGAGGCTGCAGCTGTAAGGGTCCCCATTCCCACAGGGATGGCTCTAGTACAAGCAGGGATGCTGGGGAGCACTAAGACAGCCTTTCCCTGAGGATTTGTTTCTTGGATTGCTCCCGTGCCAATGGCTGATGAGCCAGGACTTTAATTGATGTGAATACGGGATATATGGCTGAAATCAGGGAGAGGGAGAAGTGACTCCAGTAAGCACTTTGCAGGCAAAATGCATAGGGAGGGAAGTTTAGGCAACTTCTATTTAAGGAGAAATCCCCTCTGGCTAGGAGTTCATGCTGCTGTAGCAGTAGGTCCAAGGTACCCCTGACACCCTGAGGCACCCACAGCACCTGGGCTCTGTGGAGGGGCAGAGCCAGGGCAAAGACCCCAAGTGCCAAGGAAAACTTCCACAGACACACACAACCCTGGTGTGAAACTCCTCCATGGGTTTGTCAGCAGTGTGATAACGGTGGTGATAGTGTGACAATGGCGGCGATAGCGCTGCCATCAGAGCTGATGGTATCACACTAAGGCTGAATGGGCTCTGGGAAGCTTGGACCTTTCCTTTGGAGCCTGAAGAAAATAACCCCCTTGGTACAATAAGTGGATCAGATAAGTCAGGAGAAAAATGGAATTGCATACAGTAAAAATAACTCATCTCTCTGGTTTTCACCACATACAAAAAGCAAGAGCTGATCCCAAAAGATACCTGATGCTGTATGCTCTGGAGCTCACTGGCAAGGATTCTTGCTTGCTTTTAGAGAAAACCAGGCAGATCTGTAGCTGGAATAAGTGCATCACTGTCATAGTTACAGGGGC
>WEIV01000121.1:0-14792 GCA_013390005.1 Calyptomena viridis
TGTACTTTTAATTTTTTAGTCAATGGTAGTTGCTATTAACAGTAAACAGGAATAAAAGGAATTGCACTCCCAGGCTCAAATGAGACCGGAACGTTTCATTCGCAGCATTGCAGTAAATGTGAAAGAACTCAAAGCGTTCAGCTTTCACCAGGATTTCCCATCCTTCTGTTTTCCCCTCATTAGTTTTCCTAACAGGACTTTATTACTGAAAGTGTATTTTCTACCAAATCAGTCAATGGCACCTTAAAACACCATGAGGCTCTAATTCTAATACAAAATCTACTCTGGACTTCTCCGTTATGTTCTATGAGATGATCTTTTAAAAACTCTTATGGACTCCACCGAGCAGATCCATAGATCCAATTATCTGATGTAGGGCCTGAAACAATGAAGAAGCAACATGGTGTTACAAACATATGACAGCCAGAAGCCCAGTCCAAGCTAGCTGTTGGTATGCCTGGGACACAAATCCTGTTTCTTAATCACAGGTTTCTAGCTCATGTTGTAAGTCACTGCATTTAAAAATCGGCCTTGCACAAAACATCAGAATGCCTGGCATTTTCTTTAAGCACTTTATATTGTACAGTAATAGGCAAATCCTGCAGTCTCCTCTCAGACAACTACAACTGAATTCTGAATTCTGGCTGTTAAATAAGGCTCAGACTTGGCCCCATAAGTTTTTACTATTTTTCTTTTGATTACTCTTGACCAAAGTCATATGTTAATGTACATTTTCAAATGTGGCATTTTGAAGGAAGAAGCAGGGGAATGCAGGTGAGGAAAGAGGAAGAAGGGAGGGAGAGAGAAAAGTTCTTGCTTTTTTCTCCCTAAGCATCTCTCTTCTCCAGAGCAACAAAATGTTATTAAAACAGTGGTCCTCCAGAGACTTGAAAAAATATTTTTAGTCTTTTCATATTAAAACCCCCTATCATCCATAAATCAAAGTAGTGGGCACCCAGTACTGCCCTCGATTTAGGTCAAGGTTTCAATGATTCATGATCTCTAAAAAAGAGATTTACTAAGTGGTAGTTGCTTAGCCTCGATCCAGTAAAGTATAATGAGCAATTCACTTAAACAAGCAGTTAAGTGTTTCATTACACTGCAGCTTCAGCCCCTTGAGTTTAATAAGCAGGTTTGGGTATATGTGGGAAACAAGTTGGAGTGACCTGACTGCTTTAACTACTCACATCTTAAAAATAAAGAATAGCATATACTTATGCACCATACTTGTATTTTTCAAAAACTAAAGGGATGTTCCAAGAATCAAAAACTTGTGAAGTCTTTTATTTATTTAAAATATTTTCTCAGTGTTAGAAGGAAACAGGGTGGGTAGCTGAGAAGAACATTAATATACTTTGTGAAGATGAAAATCGTAGCTAAACTGAGGCTTTATCTCCCAGGAGCCCACTCTGTAACAGTACAAAGACTGAACCCTCACTGAATTCAGATTAAACTACTTTCAAATGGAAGAAACTACAGCCATCTCCTTGGGAGAGAGTTGCATTGAAGAGGAATATTATTCAGATGTTGTAAATGTAACACAAGAGTACGGAAGTACAAGGACAGAAGAAATAAGGCTAACAGTGGGATGAGACGCCTAAATTCTGTATTCTGAAACGTTAAACTTGCAATGCCCAACACTGCTTGGTGTGCACTCAAAACAGAGATTTTCCACCAGCCTTGTTGACTGCTCCACTTTTTGCTCGACTTCTCATTCAGAAAGGCCAGCTCAACAGCACATATGAAAGGGCATGTCTGAAATGTCAGACTCACAGAGACTTCAATAACATTTGGAACAGGCCTCAAACCATTGTCACCTACATAAGTTTACTAAAACACATCTACTGGAAAAACCAAAGAGGCCATGAACAAGTGCTCTCATATACCTGGCCATGAGAAACTAACATGTACCCCCTGCACTCTCAGGAAACAATAAATTTTCAATAGCTGAGGTAACTCATGGCACTACGGAGCCATTTGACCATTTCAAAATGGTCAATCTCAACAGCAAGACACTTGTTCATTTAACAGTGAACAAACCCCTGCAATTTTCAGAAGAAGCAGAAGCCATGAACGCACATACCTGGGCCAGATTCTTCCGGAGCAGGGCTGCAATCTGCACAGAAATGGAGGGGCAACATGCATGATTAAGGAGCAGCAACACATTCAATATAAGCAACTCAAATGCTCAATGCCAGGGTTCTCAAATACTTTCACTGAGTGAAGAGGAGCTCAGCAGAAATACTTGGTTGCCTGCAGGCACCAAGGGCATAGGCTGTCTCCTCCACTCCATTGTTTCTGATCAGAGGATCACCTGGATGGGGACTTGGAGGAAATCCAGTACCTGCTAGCTCAGAGGCTTGCTGTGGATTGCCTGTCCTGTGCCCAGTGATCCACAGGGATTTGAGAACCACTGGTTTACTGCAATTACAGAATAAGCTGGCAGTAAGGCTGCTAAACACAAGAGCAAAAGACTAGCAGTAAGGCCAATACACTTAACAGAAAATTACATTAAGGCACTCACAATGCAAGACTAATAAAAAAACTGTACTTTGCTACCTTAGTCAAAATTCTGTTATACAATTTCTGAGATAGGTAACACACAAGCCTTAGATTGCATATTAAAGGCTGAAACCTCACTGTGAGTATTCCACACTCACTTCACTGGGAGGATCACACTGTCAGATGAAAATACACTACAGTGCAATGCCAATGGTGAAAAAAATGTACATCCTGTCACAGCAAGTTTTGTATTAATGAAAAGTAGTTTACTAAGCTAAAAGGATTTAAACTTCTGTTGTTTATATATAGATTCACTAGTTAATTGATCACAAGTCTGAACATAACAACAGGAAATATAAAATTCAATAGCATCCATCAGAACAGTCAGTTCAACTAGATAATCAGAAAAAAATCCCCTCAGTGAATTAAAATTCATCATGCTCATTAAAGAAACTGTATATCCCCAAGAAATTTTAGTAATGAATATCTAAGCCTATAACATAAGTATATTTGAAATTTTTTTTTTTATGTTTCCCCTCTACTGTTTCAGGTAGTATTTTCTTTCACAAACATTCATTTCTAAAGAGATCCTCTAAAGTTCTACTGTCTCTCTCTTACCAATTCTGGAACTGTCTTAGTTTGTCGATTTTTATATTGTTTTCAGAAAAATTTCTGTCTGTTCTCTGCTCAGTGTCATTTATTCAAAACTCAGAATTACTAACAAAGAAAACATTAGTTCTTTGAACTCACAAGGAAAATGTTGTGATTCTGAACTTAGAGAAAGGATCTTCTTAGTCTTTCAATTATTCCCATGATCAGCTGGGGAAAGTGACACTGCAAATGAACTCATAGGACCACAGAAAAATTTGGGCTGGAAGGGACCTTTAAATATCATCTAGTCCACCCCTCCCTGCACTCAGCAGGGACATCTTCAACTAGATCAGGTTGCTCATAGCCTCATCCAATTTGATTTTGAATGATTCCAGGGATGGGGTATCTGACACCTCTCTTGGGCAACCTGTGTCAGTGATATGCCACCTTCGTAATAAAAAAGTTCTTCTTATAACTAGTCTAAATCTACTCTCCTTTATTTAAAAACTGTTCAACAGGTTAGGTTTGGAGTCAAGGAAAGTAATTAAATGGAAAAATTCCCAGTGAATTCTATCAATATAATTTTTTTTCACAGTATTGAACTTGTTCCTCCATCAAAAATACTGAGCATTAATTAGGAACTACATCTGATGAGATTGTGATCAAGTACTCAGATTGCTTGTTAAGACTTATGACCAATGTTTGCACCAGATACATGTGAAACAGGATCTCCTCTCTGAGATTTTTAAGTTAAGTTCACTCAGCATTGGTCGACAGCCAGACTTCAGATACATTCCTTAAAATTTGTTAGCACTGGGAAATGGCAGCAAGTTTTTTAGCTTTAAAACTAGCTACACTTCTGGATTTAATGTTTCTGGTCCAGGTTCTGTCAATTAATGGAAAGATTTTTTTCCTATTTTGGAGGAATAGCAAGGAAAGGTTACAGAAATTCTTTGCACTAACAAAACATTTGGTAGATACATGCAGCCAATTTCACTTTTATACGGTGTCAAGATCCACAGTGGATTAAAAATATCCACTGAAAATGAAAGAAAATTATTGTTCTAAGATGTTTTCAGCATCACATTGTCTTGGGAAAAGCTTCTGATATCACCCATCACAGATTTTTCCTATTCTTTTTACTATTTGAAATCCACGATTTCTAATCATTGATGTGAATGTGCATTGACCGTTACTGATTAAACTTTCATGTAAATACATATAAAACTTAAAGCAAATTAACTAACAAATAAAAACATTTACAAGTATCAAACTGGTAGAAGACATTTAGTTCAAAGATTGAGTTCACATTCTGAAAGAAGAACCAACTCTCCTATTCCTTTACAATAAACAATAAAGTCTAATCGAGAAAAACATGGTCTAAGATACTAAACAAATTATATGTAACACGTGCAAAGCTACGAAAAATACATTAGCATTTATTTTAACTTCCTTTTTGCTTTCTTTTTCTTAAGGTACTGCCTTCCACTGCAACACATTCCACATGGGATGGACATGAAGTCAGAGACACACGTAAGGGACAAAGGGCCATCAAACAGTAAGACAGAACAGAAAAAGGAAATGAAGACACAAATCAATCTTCTTAAGGCTTTGCTTTGCCCACTTGCTCTATTAAGTGTCCAAATCACAGTGTCCACATGTAGAGAATGTGAAAATCAGTCAAATAAGTACATAAGTAAATTAAGTAATTCTGAAAGTTAACGCACTGCTGCAAAAATGTCAGTCTAAACTGAAAAAGACTTACATGTTCACGACCTTAAGCTGGGTTAAATCCAGCATCCACTTTTTTAGCTCAAGTTTTGATTGGATTATTCCACTGAGAGCTTGCACTGCCAATTCCTACCTTCCAGCTACAAGTCTAAACAACTGAATGCCTCAGCAACACAGCTTTTGACGATTTTGGTTAAAATTTGCTTTGAACTCCAGTAAGTTCATCCAAATTCAGCTCAATATAATGAGACTGCTTGGCTCCCCTCCCATGCTTTGGCAGCCCAGCTGGGACCATCATTTTTGTAGTAGTGCCGGCACGTCTCTCATGCTTTTTTCATTTTTTAAGGTTCACTCTAATAAGCTTTGATTGCTGCAAAGAAGCTGAAGCCAACAGGAAAGCTACCAGAGGTGGTGTTTGACATATGCTAACCCTAACAGCTGGTTTTTACCAGCTTAAAACACTCAGTGAAAACCAAATGCCACTGTCACCAATGGATTTGGCAACGATTTCAGTGGGATCACTTATTTCAAAATAACTAATGGGCTTAGCAACTCCCAATACACCAAGAGCCCTTTCTGCCTGACATCACTGCTTACCACCACCACTGAACTAAAAACATATGGAGAGATGTAAGGGAGGCTTAGGAATGGTGCCAGCGCACAGGAAGAGAGCGGCACTGAGAAGCAGTGTCTGGCATACGCACTTGTCTTTCTGAGAGAATGGCATGCACAGGATGGTGTGGATGAAGATGGTGGTGAGGATGATGAAGGTGGTGAGGATGATGAGGTCTCATTGAAATCTTCTGGATTTATCCAGTAGGCACGAGTGTCCCGATTACCTTTCTTACTAGTACTGCTGACGTCACACTGGAAAACATCTTCACAGCTGTCACTTTGCAAGCGCTCCTTCTGGAGAAGTTTGTCCACTCTCTGTATAATACACTCCAGACTTTTGTCAACATTCAACCAAACTTTCTCCTTAAAAGAAAATATTTTTTTCTCAATTTAAAAAGAGACATTGGGTAACAAATCCCTTGGCAATACATTTCCTCCTGTGATTCTAGTCACAATTCTTCTGTGAATTTCCTCTGGGCTATTGTGACTACACATGTGCACACACACAAATTATGGATATATAAATAAAGTATCCTAGAATGCCAACAATATGTAGAGGCATGGATTATGTGGTAAATTGCAAAGTTATTTTTTAAGTAAATTTGCCAAACAGTTTCAAGTGCCTTTCCTGCATTACTATTCCAATTTCTAATTAGAACAATTGTTTATTCTTGAAATGTGTTTGACATAATGATTGTATACAATCACACATCTTTTTTTCTATATAACAACAGATAAAATTACTGTATTATAGTACTATCTAAATAACTGAATTAGTTTTATTCATATCTCATTACTGTGATTTTGACTGTAAGTCAAAGTATGCCAAAATAATTGAAACTAGCAAGGAACCAATTCCAAAATTAATTGGATCTCTTTAAAAATTTGTATTCCACAATATTAATAATTGTTTTAATTAACCCTGACTATTTGTGAGATTTAATTAACTTCTGTTTATATTACACAGTGACAGAATTTGCGCAGTCCAATTCTCACTTTGATTGACAGTGTGGTAAAGAAAACCATTTGAATACTTTGTGCAATCAGTTTTAAAATGCTGTTCACAATCACAATAGTGACAGATTGCAAGTTCTAAATAGTTAGATGAGAATAAAAATAGGAAGGCTGACTTGTATAGCTAACACACAAAATACACTTCATTTTGGAAAAGTCCAAAAGCCCATCGCAAGATGGTCAGTTATTCACTTTAATAATACTTTGCCTTGGAACTGACCTCAAAAACTGTAACAACTTCCACTGTTTAGGAGACCCAGAAATATTTCTGAAGGCCTGTTTATATTCCCATGCCAAGGAGTAACTGAGCATAGGATAGAGGCAACTTCTTTGCTAGTGGAGTCATCTCCTAAATACTGATCTTACGCATATCTGGCGAGCAGCTGCAGAGCTTATCAAAAAAGAACACCAGAAACAAAAGTAAAAAGAAGAACGTATTCATCACTCCACTAAAGAAACATACCCACTCCTCTTCATGCCAGTCCACCTGCAAAGAAGATCGGCTATTTCTTCCTGTCCATCTGGCCACAAGTGTATCTTGATCATTCCTCAGCATCACTTGTTCCCCTTCTCCAGAGGTTGGAGATGCTTTTGAAGCTATATAGTCTGGCCTTGCAGCATTCAGTCCGTGTATTGAATTTGCCAACAGCTTGCAGTCACAGACTGTGACAAGTTGCCGGGTCTAAAAAGCAATAAACCCCCCAACATTTTAACAACTTTTCATTATTCCATCCACAATTTATGCTATATATTTTTCACAGGAAGAAAAAAAGAACTAGTGTTCTATAAAAGAAACTCACTATTGCTTTAAGTCACCTTTAGAATAATTTTACAGAATGTCCTTAAAAAACAGTATAAGATACCAAAACACAAATGGTGCATTTCCAAAGTCTGCTATATATCTACTATATTAGCCTTGCAATTGTTGAAAAATTCACTAAGGAATGTGCAATTCGCCTTTATTTGCACTTCACTCTCCATTTGATGAAAGCCTGGAACAATGTGCAGACACTTGGGCAGTGTGCACTGGACGAGCCTGGAACAGGCTCCCCAGGGAAGTGGTCACAGGACCAAGTCTGGACAGAATTCAAGAAGCATTTGGACAACGTTCTCAGGCACATGCTGTGAATGTGGAGCGTCCTGTGCAGGGCCAGGATCTGAACTCGGTGATCCTGAAGGGTCCCTTCCAACTCAGTATATGATTTTTTTTCTATGATTTTTATATCCCACACAATAGTTGCCATACCAGAGAGACCATGCTTTACCTCCATCATTCTGTCTGAAATCATAACAAGACTTAAGAGGAAGGATGAAGGTAGAAACCATTAATTAATGCAACCTGTTCCCTGTCTTATTTACTGGTGTTGTATTAAAGGATTTCTATAAATTATAGGAATAAGAAAACTATGTGGCCTGTGTCTACTAAAAAAACAACAAACAAAACTTTACTACATTATATATACATTTTATCCAGCTGTAGAAAATCTCACAGATCAGTTATACACACTGTATTCATTTAGAGTGAATATTACAATAAATTACAATAAATAATATATTTACATTATTTTTTGCACTCTACAAAGTTGTATGTATATCCCCTCCACTGGGACAATTTATGGCAAGCTGATTGGCCACTGCTGCCATTTACAATCTTCAGATCTGCTTCAAGGACAGAAGGGGTCAGTAAAACTGTATTTGTTTTTCTCCCTGTAAGTAAGATTGTGTTCAGCTGTGGGTCCAGTCTGGTTTTTGTTAGCACACATCAAGAAATAACTGGTTTACATCACTGTAATTCAAGCAAAGGCTGTGTCACCATTATTCCTTATTCCACCACTGGAAAAATACAGCATTGTTTCACTAACTTTTGCACAGTTGCTGCTGCTTGACAGATGACTCAGAGCATTAAAAAAATCCCAGGTGGTTATGGAGAAAAGGATATAAAAGAAAGTGAGGAATGTACATTACTGGAATATGATGAATGAGTAGAGGGAATCAGAAGAAATTGCTCTCCACTGCGCTCTCAAGAGGAGGTGAAGGCAAGTGTGTTAAAAGTAGGAGGGAGCCTAAATAAAAGCAGGAAATTTTAAAAGTTGATCTAAGTTCTTTTCCTTTAGGACTGTACTTATTATAACACACTACTGAACAAGGTAAAATAGATGTTTCAAGAAATCCTACTAAAGGTACAGACAGGAAAAAAATACACTCTGCTTTAGTGAGGAAATGAATTATTCTCCTACCTTGTCTGCTAGGATGGCAAGTGTTCTTTCAAGGCCATTAGCTGATCTATCCTTGGCAGCTCTTGAGAGCCTTTCTGCATAGTAACTGACTTGCGTTTTCAGGGTGTTGATTTGTGCAATAATTTCCTTTGCTCTAACAATGTCCTGTGGGATGTATATTATAGACTGGGAACCTGTTGAAGTGCTGAAAAAGAAAGACTGATTTTAGGGGGAGAATTGATCTAGAAGTACACACATTACAGTGGCATGCTGGGGAATTAATGGCAGACAACGAAAATTTACCTAAGCTAGCAATCAACAGTGAAAGGCCAGTGGGCAATTGCACAGCAGGAAAATGACCCTAGAGACTTCTCTGCCTTTGTTGAAAGCATTCAGATGCAGATTTAATAATCACTTATGTCAAGGGGTCGTGGGTGGTTGTATACCAGAGGGACAGTTTGGCTGAGGAGAATGTGGGTGACAGATTTTGCCATCAGATACAGAACCGCTGCTTGCAGAGACAGCTTGTCCCTTCTCCCTCTCCTTACTACACAGATACTTCACTGAGGCTTGGTTTACGAATCTGTTTCATCATGTAGCTACTAGCACCACGAAAAGAAAATCTGCACTCCTTCTAACAGAGAAATACCACCCAGATCCATAATGCAAACACTGTGGTATTAACAAAAAAATCCTTCTGCTAATATATACTTTCCTCTATTGCAGGCCTGAATCAGGTAACACTTTGTTTTTTCACATATGGTAGAATTGGTTTTGCTGGTATATCTCCAGGCTAATCCATGGACACAGTCCTTGGTGTAGTTTCTGTTAGCTTACACTTAATATACTAAACTGAGGACATGATACAACTCTCCCCAGTATAAACTCAACTGTGACTATATAAAGCAATACCAAATTTTAGCCTTTTTCAAACAGTAAGGGAAATTAACTATACCAATAAAACATATCTCTATATTAGGATACAGCAGCTCCACTAAGACGGCTTACTTGGGTGGAAAATAGTTTATGTCCTTTTAAGTTTAGCTGTCTATAGAAGTTGCTTAACCAGTCCAAGACAGAAACTGCTGGAGAAAGAATAGCACTTTCAAAGGGAGATTTAATCCTACCTGAGAAAAGCCATTCACAAACGTTGCCTTTTAGCTTAGAAAATTACTTTAAGCTGAAGCTGTGCTCTCAGCTAGCTATTTGGAATCAACTGATCACTACCCCTTTGTCATGCAATCTGCTGGGGTTTTTTCTTCCCAGTAGGAAAGGTATCCAAAGACCAGGCCTTTACATCACCTCCAGCTGCAACAAGTTCGATGCCCATTCATGACATGGCATCAAGCCTCAAGTGACACCAATTGTATATTATCTTAAGTTTTTTTCCTCCAGTTAAGAATGGCTTCAGCATAGCAACAGCACAGAAGAACCTACTGTTAACACCAATTTCAGCACTGTTCAATGGACACAGCCATGCTGAGAGACTACCTATGGAGAGAAATTTCTTTTCCAGGCACAGTTAGAACAGATCATGATCTCCAAGGAGTGTGAATTCCTCTGCTACCCTTAGAGCAATGCCATTAATTTCTGCAGCGTATCTGTGAGGTAAGACAGGAGGATTGCATGGGGCTTGCTTTAAAGTCATGCCACAAATCCAGTTCTTGTCCCCTAACTGATATTAAGGCAAGGGAGGACTTTAATGCCAGTACCTGTCTGAGCTCCATTACAAAAAAAAAAAGATGAGGGATTTGTTTTCAAAAGATGTAATGCAGAAATGATTCTTGAAAGTTTCCTTGTTTGTGCTCTGGTCACCCACTTGAGTGGAGGAGAGAACAACCATTTCCCAGTAATGCTATGCCATACAGCAAATTAAGGCTCATCTTTTAGGACTTTCCTGATCTGTGCTCTCTAGTGACCAGTGATTTTAGCGACAATTCCTCTGAGCAATTTCCTTCCACGACAATGTGGTTAACATGCACAAAGACATATTTGGCAGGAAAGGCCATGCAGCATATTAAGATTTGATTTAGGAATTATTATATCTTTAATCACAAACATTTGATGGGATGATTGGGGGGAAAATTTATGGTGTAAAGTTCACATATACTTACTATCCAACCTGCAATTGCTTTTTCAAATGAACAGCTCTCATTGTACTATACCAGCAAACTGTAACACAGACTTAAATTCTCAATGAATTAGAGATTCAATCTTAATATGAGCAATTTAGAGCAGAACTTCTGCATTGTTGAACCATCGAGTCATGTTTTCTTGTCATAGCACTGAACACCCCAACACAAAAAATAAACAAAAGTTAAGTGAAAATGTTTAAATGAAGACATGGATTACAAAAATATAAACCATGCCCAATCTATCACTATTGAGATTTAAAAATACATAGTTATGTTAATTATCTTCTACCTCTGGCAGAAAGTTTCTCATTCCAGGCAGTTTTCACTGGAACACAAATTCTTGTGTTCTGATTTTTATTTTTCTAATTTCTTATGATCAGAGAGAGCCAGGAAGCTAGCTGTTCATTACAAACAAACATTGCAGATGAAATGAAATTCATTCACACATTATGTTCTACAAAGCAGCTACAATTACTCAGAGCACAATTAGGGATGCCATGATGCATGACATTAAAAAGCCCTGCACACGTTAAAACACACCAGATCTTTGCCAAAGAAAACAAAAATAAAACAACCCAAAGAACAGAAATCCTCTCTGTAGAACTCTCAGAAACAGAAAACTCACCAACACTCCTCATAACTGCTACAAAAACAAAAAACCAAAATAAAATTAGCAGATTGTTAGCAAATACCGAAAGCAGAAACAAAACAAAGTATGTTTGGGGAAATAACTTATTTGAGTAATTTTTTCAACAAGGCGGGTACATAAAGATTAAACTTGGAAGCAAAAAAACACATATTGCCAGATGCCCATGTGTTGTTCTGAGGAGCTGTTGTGAATGCACCAAGCACAGTTATGCCAATGAAAGAAGGACTTGAATGTAATAACGAAACTGAGGAGATGGATCTCAGTTCTACTACACTGGCTTTTACAATTACATAGAAGTACTTAAAATAGTTATTCTTCAAATATTGAATCTGCAGTTTCCATGGACCCAGAAGGAACAGTTCTGAAAAGCTTAAAGGAAAAGTATTGGATAGAAATTAAGCCTTCCAATCAGCTTAATTATTGGGTGAGAGGGAAAAAGAAACAAATAAGCTGTGGGAACTTATATGTTGCAGGAGTATGGACCACTTCAGTGCCTAGGGTAACAGAAGGTGTTATTTCAGACAGCAATACTGGTATCAAAAGAACAGAATGGGTGAGCCCAGCACACCAGTGTTTCCAGGTTTACAGTTTCCTCCAGTCCTACCCTAGTGCACTTTGTAAGCCTGGAATAATTAGACTAGGCATAGTTTTGCACCAATGTAGTTATCAGTACCTATCTGACTGATGTTCACAGGATGCTGCTATTCACTTTTCCACTGCCAAAATTATTTCTGCAGTTGGCAGAGCCTGGTTGCCACGTCACTCCCTCCTGCTATCAGCTCCCAATCCTACTAATCCTTTCTTTGGAAGAGCATGATCAAGGTCTCCCTTCCCCTACCTACAGTGACTCCTTGTCCTGCTGCTCTTGTAATACAGATCCATACTGCATTATCTTTTCTTTGGGAGCTGGAGTGAGTGCCATGCATGTTTCTCCCTTTAGAATATGTGACCTTCCCAACTTCTGCATCTTCCTTTAGTACATGAAGACAGGACTGTGCAGGTCAAGTATCCTGCCTGTAGAGCAGAGGCCAGATTCAGAAGCCTAATCTGTGCATAAACCTTTAGGCAATGCAGAAAGGCCTCAAGCAATAGTCCCAGAAGGAAACCCACTTTGTCAACAAGGGATTTACCAATCAGGCACAGCTATTCCTACTAAAGAGAGTTCAGGAACATGACCTTGAAACTATGAGAGAGTTGAAAGCATGATGCAGTGCAGCTGAAGAGGTTCTACAGAGAAATGTTCTAATTCATAATTAGGCAGAGCCCAAACCCAACACCCAGAACAGCTACACTAAATGAATCAACAAGTATTCAGGAAAATCAAAGATTTCATAAAAGGCTATTGAAAAGAGCCCATCAGTAAACAAATAAATACAGTAATATAAAGAGGAAACTGTTTCATCTCTTCTTTGGGGGAAAAAAAAAAGGCAGAAAAATATTCACATTTTATAGTAGAACTATTGAATGAAATGGAAGAAAAACACAGAAAGGAGTGACGTCCCAAATAACTGAGAATGGAACAGGAGGGAAAGACACAACAACATTTCTACTTACTGTTTCTTTGCCTCTTCAAATTTATGCAGCTTTTTCCGCAAGCCACCTGACTTAAAGCCTTGACAGTGAGCTGCTGGTGCTCCTATGGTGACTATGTCGTAGTTCTGATCTGGGATGGACAAAAATGACTTACAAATGAAAGCTTGTCATCTTCAATGTGGACAAACAACTGTGGAAGTTCAAAAACTAGTCTGAAAATAATTTTTGGAAACTTTGTGCCAGTGTTTTGAAGGACTTAGAAAACACAATTGTTCCAGAGGACCTGGAAATTCACTTTTTGAGGTGAAAGACCCATGTGTGAATGCAGGTCCTCTGATCCTTAATCTAGAAGACTGATCATGTAAAAGAAGTCTTGAACACTGGTCTCTACACAAAACCTGCCATTACTGTAATGCCTCACATGGACATGTGGGAAAAGTGTGTGTCCATGGTTAGTGGGAACTGTTAAAAGAAGGGTAAACCTAGGTTATTAATAAAGAAACAAGGTTGACATCAACAAAAGTGTGATTTTGCATAACCGTACATGGTCATTCCAGAGAAAAAGCAACAAGCTTAACAACAAGCAACAGTCAGAACCTTTCCTATTCTGCTACAATTCAAAATGACTGGAAGGGACACAGCAGCTTAACCCAAGCATAGTACAAAGCTCACTTGTGCCACCCAGGGTACAGTTAACTCCAGAACCTAGTTTTGCCACCTGCAGAATAGCAATAATTATACTTATGCCTCTTCTTTTGCAAAGAGATTTGGAATGTGAGGCTAGTGCAGTAGCTTGTAGAAACTTGGCTGTACGTTTGAGGATGGAAATAAAAAAAAAATGGAAAGGAAAGTAACAGGATAAGGTGAAGAAAGGGAGAAAGAAACAAATACCTGATCCTCCATCATCCTGGACTCTCATTCTCTGTATATGTAAATTCGTAGGAACAAATTCCAACTTTTTATCAGCTTTCAAGCTACTGGCTTTAAATGATGGACCTGAGAAATGCAGGAGAAAAGTAGGCATAAAAACCCTCTCCTTGTGCTTATGCTAAAATATTCAAGAAGCTTCATTCATCATTTGCTATGTACTGAAGTAAAGCAGAGAAGATTAAAAAAAACCCAAACAAATTCTCTCTTTTACTGTTCATACTTGTTCTCTACTTACAGGGTAAGATAAGAGAAAGAAGCAGACAAATATTCCCAGATAATTAGAAAACTCACCATAAATGTTAATAAAGACAAGAAATATAATAATAGCATTTTTTACTCTTTAAAAAACATTCTGAGTTCCCAATTTCAGAGAAACACTAACAATCCTGGTTGAGAAGAATCACATTATTATGAAAAAAATTCACCTTTATATTGGTGCAGGTCAGTTAAATTTTCCTGATAAGTTAAAATAATTGTTTGGTACTGAGTAACTATTTGTCGGCGGAGGCTTTCCCAACAAGGAGACAGTTCTCCTAGTTCTTCTAGTTCACAAACCCTAGGAAAAAGACCAAAAAATAAAAAAAGGAAAAGGAAGNGAACTTTGAAACTATATGAGGATTTGCAAATGACAGGAACTGTCATCATGTTAGTTAACCTGGGACAATGAGGACCTTTTAAGGCCACTCCACTGAACTGTGTATGGCTCTTTAAATTAGAACTGTGACAGAGGTTAGGTGGGATATTAGCACCTATTTGATGTTAGATGCAAGGACTATTTGTGTTGGCTGTGTATCTACACAACAGTTTGCAACACCAGGAAAGGCCTAAGAAGCATAAGCATTAATAAGTGTTTGGAGAGACAAAAGATGAATCAAC
>WEIV01000121.1:20096-56534 GCA_013390005.1 Calyptomena viridis
CTGTGACACAGTAATTTTGGCAGAGACATTATTTTATTATTTTAAGATTGAGTCTAAACAGTATTTTAAGATTGTTTTTTACATGTAAAATATGCTGAGACAACTAAGACAAAAAAAAAGTTGCTGGACAGATAATACTGGGTAGGCAAAAGAAATAGGCACACAGGTTGACTACAAGAAAAGGTTCAAACATCCAAATCATACAGCATTTATAGACATTGCTCTGTTTCCAGCTTATACACCTGACGGTAACATGACAATGGAAAGAAATGCATGTATTCACACATTTAGATAAACAGAATATAGCTGATTTCAAAACAAGAGAGTTTAATAAAGTCCATTTTCAACTTAATAATCACGTGTAACACACAACCATGCAATCTCTGCAATCACATTCATCTCCCTCAAAACACCTTCACCTTCATACCTATGATAAATTATTTTATCCACGATCAATGTCATACCTTTGGTGCTTTTTCTTACTCATTTCCCACATCTAGTCCAATTGTGAAATCATGTCATTTGTTTTCTTTACGACACACTGTGGAAAAGCCAAAAACCCCTACCCATCTCTTCTCATACCATAAAACGATTTGCCTGTGTTTTGTTAGTTGCTTCTGGGCTAAGAAATTTCCTCACGTTTATCAAAGTCAGGGTTTATAGCACTGCTTATGCCAATACTACCAACACAATCTTCCTTGGTGTCTCTGATTATGCCTTCCTCCTTCAACTGACTTTGCCTTCTCTGACAGGGATGCCTGTCCTACTTTCAACATGTAGTATCATAACGTGCATTTATACATCAGAGCTCTCTTTTCTTGATTTCACCTTGCCTTATTCATTCTTCTCCAATCCTAACTTTGTCCCACACTGGCTTTCAAGAGTGTGGTTTAATTTGCACGATTAGAATGACTACCTTAAGGATTGGTATTAGACTCACAACCTTTTTAATTCTCTCTTGAGTCACATTCTTTCCTCAAAACTTTCCAGTATGAATTAAACTAGAAAAAAATACGTCAAACGATGATGCTGTAACATGATTCCTCCTATTCCTAGAGCATTATATTGATAAATACACTATTTAGCAACAAATACGCAATTCAATGTAGGTGTTGAAACAGTAAATAGAGCCTAGATTTCACTTTAAACTGAAAGAAGGTTGATTTAGCTTAGATATTAGGAAGAAATTCTACACTATGGGGAGACACTGGGAACAGGTTGCCCAGATAAGTTGTGGATGCCCCATCTCCAGAAGTGTTCAAGGTCAGGTTGGATGGAGCTTTGAGCAGCCTGGTCTAGTGAAAAGTGTCCTTGCTCATGGCAGGCCGGTGGAACTAGAAAGTCTTTAAGCTCCATTCCAATCCAAACCATTCCGCGGTTCTATTATTCTGTGCTTTATTTAAGCCAAGGTATTCCAAACAGCTAAGGTAATTCTCTGTTTCAATGGGTTTCATTCTCCCCATCAGAGGTTCTTTATACATCAGTACAGTTAAAAATATTCTGCCACTCTTCATGGACACATACACTGAGGTGATAGAAGGAAACGCACTAACATTAAGTTGGTCTTGACAATACTTTCTTGACTTGTAGAACCAACAGAACCAATATCCACCACTACTCACCATATTGGCAAGGTCTTGTTCTACATGTTTTCATTATCACACAATATAAACTAGTTTTTCCATAATAGTAGCCTGGAACTAAAAACCTTTTATTTGGCTAGGTTTTCATCACATCTTAAGCATGCTTTCAAGAATTAATTCCTAAATGGAGGAGAATATTACAAACCTTAGTGTTATGTGCAACCTGTGATACTTCTCCTGAAGAAGATCTTTTACAGTGAACGTCCCAGAACCCAACAAATACATCTGAAAGAAAATGAGGTCCAGAATTCTAATTATTTACTTTACTATGAACAAAGGCTTGTCCAGAATACTAAAGCCCGAAAATTATTATACACTAAAGTCCAAGAACAAAAATAAGATTATATATGCTGATACACAGCTAATTAAAAACCTTTAAAATTTAATAAATTTAGTAATTTACAAAAATCCTTCTTCTACTGGAGGACAATAAGCACTTTTCTGTTATTATGTTCTTGTAAAAATGCTCGTAGTAATTGCTTCTTGTTATCAAAGTCCAGTACCAGATAAAGGAATGAAACTCACAGCTTCTCAGTTTTTCTTCTGTTTATTGAGCTTTATCACAACTTTAGCANCTCCCTAGGATATGAGTGGAAGCACATCAACATATACCAGCTTAGGCCCAGCAATACAGGAACACTGAAAGCAATGACTGAACAGGGCTCAGACTGACTAGATGAACACTTCACTGTGCCTCCTTGACCCAAACTTGGCTCCTCCTGAAGAACTCACCTCCTCTGTAGGTACTCCTTTTTCCCCAGAGCCTCCCTATGAAGCACTGAACAGAGAGGCAGCTCTGCTGCCCCTGGAAGTCATGGAAAAGCAGACAGCTGAGGTCTGAAACAGTATTCTGGACAACAGTCTGAAAATAAATGGCCTGAGTCGTCCTCAGATCCAAGTAGTAACATGGGAGCACTGTCACTTAAACTTTTTTCATCAAGAGAACAAATCTTAGTCCTGCCACTAAGGTTGGGCAGAGTGATTTCTGGAATTTAACAGCTCTGTTCAAAAGGACAGTTTGATTATGGCATTTTGGCAGAGGTTAGAAGCCTCAGTTAGGGGTGTTGGATTATTTTCATTCAAGTTCAGTAAAGGTGTCCATGACGTAAGACAACAAGTGACAGAACCTTTTTAATTTAAATCCACAGTTCCCAAACTTGCTACAGACAAGCTTTATTTAAGAAAACTGGCAATGCTTCCCACTCTGCCAAATCCATCTTGCAGCATTTGTTCCTCCTTTCCCTACCCATCTTGTTTTCTGTATGGTCAGTGCTGCTATCCCTTTTTCTTCCACAAAAGTTACCGTTTTTATCTCCTTGCCCCTCGTTACCTTGCTCCACACTGACTAGACAGGCAACAGAATAAAAAAAACTTACTGTTCCCTGAGATCTGTCTTTGACATCATACACGGAGAGTTTGATTTGTGTCATTTGATTGATAAGAGAGTCCTGGAAAAAGGCAATGCTGCTTAGAAAGATAGGATTACTTGTTCCCTGTAATCATAAACAGAAAAACAAAAATTAATGCAAAGAGGTATTTGTTAGTAAGAAATGCTTTTTGTGTTAGCTTCAATTTTAAATCTAATCCAGTACCTCACCACTTACCTCAATAATTTCTGTCTGTGCATGCTTTGTCCAGAACGCCTGGGGAGGTGTAGTTACACTCACTGCTACAAAACTATTTGGTTTTCGATCTAGCGATGGCGTCAGCAGCTCACTGCAAGCTTTAGGTATGCAACAGACAAATACATTTAGATTCAGGATCTTTTTCCTATTCCTATAAGACTCTCTATTTTTATAAAAGTATATTATATGCCCTGAGCAATAAGACAATGAAGGGCTTAATATTCATTCTAGCATCACTCACCTGTGTGCGTGCAAAGAGTAAACATGTCATCTGATCAGTGTGCCTCCAAGCTCTAGAGCTGGAGTTTAAACTTGTTCTGTTCTAACCCCTGCCTATCCAGCCTCCTGGCACAGCTCATTATAACCTTGTACATGCATAGATTTTCCTCTGGGAATCTCATGAGTGTGGCTGCATTTGACTTGAAGTCACGCTCCACTAAGTCCAAATGGTATTTGCCAATGGAGAACCAACAGAAGCACCTGAGTATTGATCAAGCAGCACTGCTATGACAAAAACTAGCTTGTAATTGTAACATGTCAGCAATTTATTTCCTCTAAAATGTTACTGCAAGTTTAACTGCTGGGGAGGGACTACGGTGAATAGGAAATGACTACTGAAAGTTTCAATGAGTGATTAAACAATTTCATTAAACTTCAGAGCCCAATCCTATCTAGCTAAATACTAGCACTACAAGAGTGGTACAACTCTGCTTCAGCTACGTGCAGGAAGTTAATTCTGAAATTTACCTAAAGAGCTTTGCAGTTTTAGATATTTTCAGTTTATCTGAAAATATTTAAAGTACCTTATTCAGCTCTGAGAGTGCTTGTTGAGATTATTATTCATAACACAATTACATCTGAGAAAATGTTCTAATTTTTCATTTCAAACCCACTGTTAAGAGCATTAGTTTCCAAATATTAGTTCACTATTAAGCCAAGAAAAGCATGCTGCAGTTCAAAATGTGGACTGAATTTTCATGAAGAAAATACTTTACACTTATTCTTCAAGTGAGGTGGGTCAATGCACAAGCTTCTTGTCCAAACTTAATCATCTTAGAGTTTAGGTCACTTATGCATCTCACATTATCACTTGACAGCAAAGACCACAAGAAAGAAGGTACATGTAATAGGTGTTAAATCTTAGAAAACATTCTGCCCTAAAACAGTGTTTCGAGCAACTCTTCAGTTTGCATGAAGACCTGAGCTGCCGATACACTGACACTGAAGGCAGTTTCAATGTATCCCCACATAAACAAAGTAAACAGTCACATAGGAAACATGTAAAATTTTATAGGACAGATGTTTTAACTATGGACTTTTAAAAACGTCATAAAATCAAACTGCTGACTGCTTACCAAAGGTATTGTACAGGCAGCTGTACCACATCTCCATAAAATCAGAACAAAGTTGCAAACCTTACTATATGAAAGGCACTTCAAAATCAACAATTAAAAAACTGCACATACATTCAACAGCCCACATCATCAAAATTAGCATAAAAATCACTAAGCCTACCTAAACTGAACTCTAAAATCGGCTCATCTGGGTCCTGAATGTTTCCTGTAAATCAGAAAAATTAACATAAGATTAGCCAAACATTACTGTCATTTGAATTCTTTCTTGAAGTTGCAATCATACACAGAAAGAAATTAAATTTTATTAAAAAAAAATTAAAATTTAATTCAGTGAGCCATGACTGGTATATAAAATATTTGTTCTATAATCCTAGGTAGCTAAAAATTATTTGGAAAATCTGGGATGATCTCAGCTTATAAAACACATTAAAATATGTAAAGCTATGCAAGATTATATGCAATATGAGAATACCAAATGTTTAATATCAGTAGAAAACAACAAAATTAAAGCCACTTAGTGTCTGAGCCACTATTAACTCCAAATTATTAGATACTCTCTTACATGGTAGTTAATAGGACAACGTTTGAAAGTACCTGTCTCTCTTACTAACGAAAGAAAGCCTCTGGGAGTTACAATCCTAATTAGTTAACCATTAAAGATATGGGAGATAAGCCTCAGCTCTCTGAACTCTCTTGAAAATTTTATATAATGTCAAACAAGGTTGCCAAGACTCTTCCTAGACTTTGATATTATTTTGTTATTTTCTTCCCATTGCTTATTTTTGACTGATAGACATAACTGCTCAAAATCTAGTTTAATTTTTTTATCCCCTCTCCAATTTTAATGTTTTGTCTATTTTTAAAATGGCAAGTTCAAGATTTTTAAATTTTTTTGTATGATTCCTTTATCTCATTACCTCTAGATAACCAAATCTCCTAATCTCTAAATCTTCTAGCAAGTAAAAGAAAAAAAAGCAACATTAGTACAAGGCAGATTCTGAAACGAGTGAGGGCAGAGCAGCAGCTGACACGAAGTACATACCTGTTAGAGAAAGGCCGAGCATGTCAGAGGTGACATCAATGGTGGAGGCCCGTTGCACAGTGCGGGATTTTGCACCATGGCGGGGGCTGTGTTCTCTTGCTGTCATTTTCTCATGAAGAGCCCTTCTTTTCTCGCTGCTTGGCTTTACTGGTGTTTGTCTCACAGAGCAGCAGAGTGCAGCAGGTCGTCTCCAACTGCTATTCCTCTAACATTATTACACTAAGCAATAGAGGGAGCAAAAACATACACTAAAATTTTAGGCCACTATTAGCTACTGTTCTTTTCAACGGCAACAAACCTACTGCCATAAAATCACCTCAGGTCATTCAAATAAAAGGCTCAAGGCAGATCCAATACCCAGTAACTACATTTCCATGAACTGTACATCTGTAACATTTTACAGCAAATTGTTGAAAACTGTGCCTGCAAGAAAGGCTCCTCTGTCAAAAAATGGGGCTTGAGAGAGACTCATTAACAGACCAGCTGCTCTTCTCCTTTGTCTAAGTTATTAAACCATCCTTAATGAAGTTTCCTGGTTTTCATAATCCCTGGGGAGCACAAGTAAATTTGTCAGATGGGGCCTCTGTCTGCAGAGGAAGGGCAAGGGAAAAGGACAAAGGGACAACGGGTTGGCAGAGAGCAGAACAAAAGGGCAGGAAATGTTGCTGGTGTCAGCACACTTTGTTGTTCTAGGCTCTGCTGCCATGAGAAAGCCATAATGAAAACTATAAATACAGCCTAGTGGACCAGAGAGAAATTGAAATTCTGGGATGATGGCAGAAAGAAAAAGCAGAAGGGGATGCTTGCTGATGTGGCACATGCCAGCATCTGTGCTTTTCCTTCACCCTATACTTTCTTGGTCTACAGACATCCATGACAGCTGTTTTTCCCATCACAATGACTATGAAGTAAAACATCACAGTAGGAAGGAAACACACAACCTACAAAAATTTGGTTATGATTTTAAGTGTGGTGCTTTTGGCTTGGCTGATAAATTGGAATATTCCTTCTGTCAGCCTCTGCAGTTCATGACTGCAGTTATGGAACTCTTGTATTTGTTTCATAGTACTTTGACAACACCATTAATTTAGGAAATGAGGAGTAAAATCTAATAAACCTGAAAGATGGTAACACAGTGACTAATACCTTCACAGCAGCCCCTTGTTTATTTTACAAAACATTTGAACCACACTGCAAAATGGAAGAATATTTATTTTCCTTTTAGGTTAGTGGACTTAACAATGAGCAAGATGCATTCTAATCAAATAAAGCACCTAGCTTATAACTGTGTTTTAAAAAACTACTTTAAACCTGTCTGAAGTCCTCCAAAGAAACACGCAACCTGCCTAACCCAAGCCTCTGAATTTAACTAGTCAGCATCTCCCTCTGGAGTATTTCAAAAGAATCTCCCTCTCTCCACAGGGAACTTGAGCATCTTCTTAACTAGCACTGCTTCAATGGGCATCTCAAATTCAAATGCAACTTAAGCATCTAAGACAACTGAACTGAATACAAGCGTAGCCATCTATGTGAGCTTAGGGAAGAGATTTTAAATGAGTTCATTCTAGGGAGGGAGGAAGGAATTTGGGCCGTGTCTACCAGATGGGCCAATCTGCTGCCACTCAGAAGTGGCATAAGTCAATTCCAAATAGGAAAAAAAATCAATTATTTCGCGGAAGAAGCAGAAATTGAGAGCACTGAACATTCCATCCCCTAAAGCTTTGAGACTCAGTGACAATGTACAGAACAACACTCTGCATTATAGACATAACTTCTGACAGCCAAAAATTAAAGCAGGCAGTTTACCAGTTCATACAGAATCACAGAATAGTTGAGGTTGGATAAAATCTGTAGTTTATCCAACTCCCCTGCTCAAAAACAGGGTCACCTAGAGGAAGTTGCTCAGGACTGTGTCCAGCTGGTTTTGGACAACCTGGTTGTTTTGAGGTTTGATCACGCATAGTGAGAAAGCTTTTCTTATTTAATAATATTTAAGTGATTAAGTGGTTACTGAACCATCAGACTTTCTCAAATAATGTCCTAATATTTGGTCAAATAAAACTTCCATCAAAATTCTTTGCCAGTTTCCAAGTTGTTCCATTCTTTTAACTATTTTTCCCTTCTGCAGCAATAGGTTTTCCTTGGTTTGTTCTTTATATAATGTGATGTTTAACAGTCTGTAAGTCCATTAAACCTAACTGCTTGAAGGAAGACCCACAAAATGTGCTTGCAGAGATTTAGACAGGATGCCACAGCCCCTTCCCCCAAAACCTACAAATACCTTATTAGAGAATAACTAACATGTTCACATAGGTACAGGTCAGACAGCAGTTAGGTTAAAGAGTCCTGATGATGGTTTTTTTCAGATAAAATATTTAATTGCTGATATTCTTAAAAAGGGTCAATCCTGGAGAAGTTAAAATAGAGTCAGATATTTCATTTGTTTTGAAGCTATTTCTATTTAAATATTATTGTGTGTAGTAATTTTCCAAAGCTCTCTAAGTTCTCTACTACTCATTTAAACCGCAATATTAATTTCTCACCTAATGGTACATTCAATTTACTTACATGGATCATACTTACAGAGAGCTCTTTTCCTCATCTGTGGAGGGATTTTGTACATCATAACATCAGTTAAATCCAAATCTAAAAAATCAACATAATAATCAGCATAAATTATCAATCTTTTTATACTGCATAAATCACAACCAATGGACAGGTACCATTCTCAGATTAACTTAAAATTTAACTTCTGATTACTGGTGCTCACGATAAAGTTTACTGAAAATAGAAAAACAGTATAACCCCCTACTGGATAGCACTAGTCATAGCAAAAGCCAGTCAGAGCAGCAGTCCAAAGAAATAAGCTTATGTTGAAAAGGACTGACTTCAGGTCAGCATTTGGTGAGTGGGCAGAATAGCTGTAAGAAACATATGTTAATGTGTTTACCAAAAGGCTTGGTGCTATTAAGAAAAAGGAATGTATATGGTATGTTGAGTATGAGACAGCTTTTGTTACTACAATTGCTTTTCTACAGTTAAACTTTCAAAATTTTGTTGTTTGGAAGAGTTAAAATTGCCACTAAAAATGCCAGGAGAAAAAAATCCTGTGGCAAAACAGAGAAGTTCAAAAGATTGGGATGCAGGGCTCTTTCTCCACTGGGTGAACTTACTACGAGAGGGAGGCTCCTATAAACAGCTGGCAACAAGCACATCGGAAAAGTGAATTATTTTTGAATTTATTACAGGTTAACTGAAGGTTCGCATTTGCTAGTGCTACCCTCTCATTCAAGTACATTTGCATTAACTGGTTTTATCTTTTAAGACCTCCCATCTATGCTATACTACAATAAAAGAGATGGGGAAGTCCAGTCCGAGCTTCTTGATTTAATCACCAGCCCTACCAATTACCCAAGAACTTAAGTATGAGCTCTTGCCACTTACAGAAAGGATTTTACCTCATCTAACTACAGAGGAAGCAGGTATCTGATCTCAACTCACTGCCCAGGTTCTCTATACAGTCAATGATGAGACACAGGCACTTCCAGTGAATGAATCACCATTTTCCAAGGTAGGTGGGATGGATGAGTCACCCCATGAAAATACCTCTCCCTCTCTCTCTCTAATTATAGAAAGAATTTAGATGACTAGATTAGGCCTGATGCTGCAGCTGGGCAAACTGGATCCCTCCCACAGTTGTGCTTGCTCAGGCAGGGATGAGTTCTCTCTACCCACCACATAGCCTGACAGACCCAAACGACAGGTGCTCTGATCCCTTGCTTGAATTACAACCCTTTCGACAATTGCAACTTTATGATCATAAAGGCAACCAGCAGTAGGACAAGAGGGCATAGTCTTAAACTGTGCCATGGGAGATTTAGGTTAGACGTCCTGGAGAAGTTCTTTACAGAGAGAATGATTGGACATTGGAATGGGCTGCCCAGGGAGGTGATGGAGTCACTGTCTCTGGATGTATTAAAGAAGAAACTGGAAGTGGCACTTAGTGCCATGGTTTAGTTGACAAGGTGATGTTTGATCAAAGGTTGGACTTGATGATCTCAGAGGTCTTTTCCAGCCTAGATGATACTCTGATACTGTGATCATGTTTTTGACAAAAATCAATGGAGATAGGATTCCTACCAAATTAGTCAGTTAAACCAGATAGTTTCCTTAAATGGATAGTAATGAACTGGTACCACTCCTGCATCAGCAATCCCAAAGGCTGATACAATTCATGTCCAGGCAAACTATCCTGAAGATGGGCATGAAGCATCTCCAAGAATGAGTGAAAAAGCAGTTGTAGGGTACTTACTGAACTGCAATTAGTTTTACCACTTTCTAAACTCTCCAGATTATAATATCCATTCCATAAACCTTATAAATTAGGGTTCCTGTTCCCAAAAAATCCATTTTGAGACAACAAGAGAACTCCTTCAGCCAACTGCATTCTTCAAATAACATCTTAGTAAAAAGTTTCTCTGATTGAAAATGTTTTAACAATACACAAAAACGTGGAAGTGAATACTGCCTGAAACAGTATTTTGGATCTGCAGCATGGCTAGGTTTCCAACTAACATCCTATTAACTGTAACAATAAGGACAAAATAATGGAAAAGATGAAATGCTCAGTTATGTCTATGTTGCCTTTCAATAAGAGCACCATCTCTGGTATAATTAGCATAAAGGGGGGTTTTATTATTTATTTATTACCTCAAATGATAGAAAATCTTCATAGTGAAACAAGATTTGCTATGTTGGCTCAAACCCAATCTTTCAGCAATGCCAGCAACCCACCTCCAACAGCTGTTTCAAAGAAGGTGCAAGGAATTTTATCAACCACACATGGCTCTGAGGTGAAGGTCTGGATCAGCCCTATTGCTACTGGCTGCAGAGGCAGCCCAAGAGCAGAATATCAGCTCAAAGAACAGCAGTTCCCAGCAAAAGCCTGCTAAGACCAACTAAGATTAAGAGCTGTTTTTTTCACAGTCAGAAATGAACTTTGCTTTTCTGTCTCTTTTAATGAGAGATGGAATGTCCTGAATCTCACGCATATCAAAACGGGAAACGTCAAAGCCATAAATTTGACACCTTGAGTCAGATCCTTCCAGCCAAACTTGTGGGGCAGCAACACAGACTGTCTACTGTAGATCCACAGGTTGACAACAGAGTTTCAGTCCTCTCACTCCATGATGTAGGTTATGCCTCTTACCATGTCCCTCAGGAAGGCAAAAGAAAGCAAGTGATGCCAGCATCCAATATAAACCCTTGCCTCCCACTGACTTTACTTCCCAACCAAAAACATACTTGGCAGGTGCTAATTTGTCAGCTTCACAAAGAGGCTGTATTTCCCCTCTCAGTCTGCTTCTTAAGTCCAGGTTCCCCTCAAGTTGGTTCAATGTTTCCCTCTCCCACTCACCAGAATCCTGATTACGAGGGCAAAAATACTAAGTTTAGCCTGAAGAATCTGCCACTCTCTAAAGCCTATCTGAGAATTCTGAGCTAGTGTGTGACCTCACCAAGAACAGGAAAAGGTCTTCCACAAGAAAATTAACTCAACTACCGCAAGATATAATGAATGTATTTGTGCAGTATGGAAATCCCCACGTGCAACCTTTCAGTGATGTTTAAATAAAATGACATTTCAGATTGGAAAGTAGTTTTCTTTCTCTTTGCTTTCCTGTCCACAGATCCCACTGACTTACAGAAAAATATGTAAGCCACAAAATTTCTTCTTGATTCTTCTCCATTAAGAACTTCAGCAAACTCAATTAATCTAAAAACCTAATTTTACCTCTTTAATATATACGAGTACTTTTTATAGCAAACTGCAATTTAGGCCACTTAGTTCTTTGTGCAAATTAAGAATATCTGTCTATATCCATAATTGAAATACAATTAGCATTCTTCTTAACAAGATACTGTTTTAATTTCACCTGTCATCACAGTAGTTCTATTTCTTCTACGAGTACAAAAATACGCACACCCAGAGGTGGGAGTGAGCATTTGTACCACACACGTCTGTTAGCCAACAAAGAAAAAGCACAGCTCTGTTTCACTTTGCAGAACAGCTTTTATCACCTGAACACAGCACAAGGCCATGGCAAATGATGAATCCTGCTACAGGGCAATTTGAAGTCCAACTCTCTCAGCCTCTCCATCATTTTACCAGCAGAAACAGACACAGCTTACTAATGGTCTCTACCCCAAGCTAATGTTTACTTTCTTCCCAAGAAATGTGCTGGGTACATTGTTGGTGAAGTTTCCTGTGCATGCAATGACCTCTCTCCTCACGACCTGGGGTTCTCACACTACCTACACAGACACGGAAAAGCCCAAATTGAGCAGTTTGAACTGGAAACACATTTCTGAATTTGATGGTCCTTTGAACATCCTCCTAATGCCTGGCTCTTCTAAAGCAGTCTTTCATCATAGCCATGAAGCTAACAATGTAGAAACAGTACTGCTCTAACTGGAAAAAACAAAAAGCTTAACCCCCTCTCTAGAGGAGCTGCTCCTGCTGCAGGAAAGGATGAGGTAGAGGAACAAAGGCAGGAAAAACAAAACCAAAAAAATCCCGAACCCAACCTCAACAGCTTATGACCTGAAATGAAGATGAACCAGACACGCTTAACATTTGCTCAAGATTTCATACATACTATTGATTACAGATGGATGGCAGCAAAATATTGTCCAACATACAGGCAATTAAGGGGGACCACACACAACACAGAGAGATAAAAGCACTGAAACTACATCTCTAATCAGAAGTTTTGGTCAAGTCTAGATCACACCAAAAAGTCTAGGGAACTATCTGATCTATCTGCCAATAATACTCATCCACTTCACAGACTTAATGTAGCACTAATTAAAGCTAGATTATTCTGGTCAAAACAATCAAGAAATCACAGTGCTATTGTTACCAGTGTCCTCTGCGTGTGTGATGGGATCTGACAATCTGCTCTGAATTCACTGAGCTTCACCCTTACAACAGGGACTGCACCTCAGGGTAACAGATGAAACTTTACTTTCCCGATACTACATTTTCCCCCATGGAAGGAATGATCTGTTAGGTCACAGCACTCAAAAAAAGTCTCTCAAGCACTCCTTATTTCCACACGGCATTGTTCTGACTTGCTCTGATGCTTACTCTTACTGTTTTAAATGTTTATATCAATTAAAAATATACAGCAGTATCCGAGGACAAACCAGAATTCTTTGTCTAACATAGGCGGTTTCAGTAAGACAAAACTAATTGACTTAGGAATTGAATGAGTGCCAAATATTTAGAAAATTAAAAATAAATGTTAGTGTGGGAGTAGTATTCCACAAAGGTTATTACTAAGATTTAGGCAACATAGCAAAACTGGGGTCATCTTTATGCTACTAATGCAAATTTGCTGATGCATATTTTTCCATCAACATTTGTTTTGTACTCCTGAACTGTGTTTTCTGCATGTTTTCTGATTTTTTTTTTGTTACACATTGCATGCCTGGACTATGCCTAATAGCTATGATATCGGATATTACTTCAAATGAAATAATTTTTTTTGTTGTTCCAGATATCTGATTCATTTGTGCTGCTTTAATTTCTTCCTGGAAAATAAAATTATTTGTTTGTTTACCCTGACCTTTCTAAATCAATGGGAGACAGGGTTGCTGCTGGTCAAGATCCTGACTGCACAGTTCTTTTCTACATTGCTTTCTGGAGTCTTGTAAACAAGTGGGATGTTGGCATTTTGGAAGCATAAGCACGTAACTCCAAATAGGCCAACAACAGTCTAGGCCTCCCACCAGTGTTCCTGTTCCAATGCCTCAGTGGGACAGCTGTCCCAGTAAAAGGAATCTTTTTTCATGTAAGTGCTGCACCATAGGTTAACAGATTACCCTGTAAGATACAATGGAAAGGGTGTGCTGCTTCAGTATCTGACCAATTTCTCAAAATATTTTCTGTGACAAGTTACAGGAGGTCTGTCACTAGTGGTGTCCCTCAAGGTTCAATACTGGGCTCACTATTGTTTAACTTACTCATCAATGACTTGAACCAAGGGGCAGATGCCTCCTCAGCAAGTGCACTGACGACACAAAGCTGGGAGTGGCTGATACCCCAGAGGGCTGTGCAGTCCTTCAGAAGGGCTTTGACAGGCTGGGGAGGTGGGAGAGAACAACTGTCTGAAATTCAGCAAAGGCAAGTGCAGGGTCCTGCACCTGGGGAGGAACAACCTCAGGCACCAGTACAGGCTGGGGACCGACCTGCTGGAAAGCAGCTCTGTGGAGAAGGGCCTCGGGTTCCTGCTGGACAACAAGCTGTCCTTGAGCCAGCAGTGAGGCCTTGTGGCCAAGAAGGCCAAAGGTATCCTGGTGTGCATGAGGAAATGCATTGCCAGCAGGTCGAGTGAGGTGACCCTGCCCCTCTACTCAGCCCTGGTGAGGCTGAATTGAGGGTGCTGTGTCCAGTTCTGGGCTCTTCAGGACAAGAGAGACAAGGAGCTCCTGGAGCAGGTCTGGTGGAGGGCAATGAAGATGATTAGGGGACTGAATATCTCTTTTATGAGGAAAGTCTGAGGAAGCTGGGCCTGTTCAGCCTTGAGAAGAGATGACTGAGAGGGGACCTTATCAATGTCTGTAGGTATCTGAAGGCAGGGTGTCAAGAGGATGCAGCCAGGGTCTTCTTGGTGCTGCCAAGCAATTGGACAAGAGGCAGCACAGCAGAAATTGAGGCACAGGAAGTTCCACCTGAATATGAGGAAAAATTTTGCTATGAGGTGACTGAGCACTGGAACAGATTGCCCAGAGAGGATGTAGAGTTTCCCTCACTGGAGATATTCAAGAACTGCCTGGATGCAGTCCTGTGCCATGTGCTCTGGGATGACCCTGCTTGAGCAGGGAGGTTGGACCAGATGACCCACTGTGGTCCTTTCCAATGTAATCCATTCTGTGATTAACTTACAGCAGAGCTACTGAAACCATTACATGTATTGACAGCCACTGACCATTTTAAAACACACTGGGAAAATGTTTGGAATATATTGAAACTGGCCATATTTGATTGCTGAATTAAAACCCCTAAATCAGTAGCACAAAACTGGAATAAATAAAGAACACAACCTACAGAGAAAATAGACCATAACTGGCCTGCGTGTCTTTGAAGTGTCATAAGAGGAAATCAAACCAAATATCACCGACATTTCTATGAATTTGATTACAAATCACTGTGGTCATTACATCTGATGTAAGATCAGCAGCTTTTTATTAGAACACCATATTTCAAGAATTGTCCCCTACTTGTGACAATTCCCCTGAGGTTTCCCAGTTTTGACTATCAGTGTTACTGAAATACTTTAATGAGGTGTGATTGAACAAAGGAGCTATTATAGAAAATGTCTTGTAGTGGATATTATGATGCTAGCTCTGAGACAGGAAAGACAAAGATAAAATAAAGTTTGGTAAGAATAACTAAAGGTATATTTCTACTACTTTGCCTGTAGTATTTTCTTTCATGTGTAAAATGAGCAAACACATGAACACCTGTGAACAAATAAAAATGTTGTGGGTACTTATTTTAAATGCTCATGTCTCCTCACTCCACCATATTACAGGTTAAGGTGGTCTGTTCAGACAGAGAAGGTAAAAAGTACTTGTGCAGTTGCAGTATATGTTATACAACAGTTTATTCTGCTACCTTACAGCAGAATAAGCTGCTGTTTTTCTTTCACTCTCATCTACTAACAGACCAGAAGTAGTAAATACTTCAGTCCAAAATTCCAAGAATTCAAAGACAATTAAGACTCCTATAGAGTATGTTCATGGATTTCTGGAGCATAGGGCTTTTAAAAACAATTTTCAAATAATTCTAACCACAATATACGGGTTTGTTTTCATCAGCTAATACTGATCAATCTTTAGAACTGATGTAGTTGTGGACTTCAAAAGTTTTTAAAAAAAATAACTGCAACAGGGATGATAGCAACAATCACAAAAAAGATATAAATGTTATGCAGAGATAAAGGACGTGTATTTACTGCTGAGTTCATTGTAGCACTCAGTGCTCAAAATATGAACTTAAATGTCAGAGTTTTGTCAGCTCTCCAAGCTCATGCCTTATAAAACTGGTTGTTACTACAGGCAAAGTTTATCTCAATCTCACTTTTTTTAAAAGTAAATTTTGCATGGGTACAGAAAAGCCTGAAAATGCAAAGGACACACCTCAAATTAATTTCCGTTCTTAAAGTTCATGACTAACTCACTCTCGTGACTGATGTATTTGACTCACAACTTCTGCATGCAACAGTGATACCAACTTTTGCCTCCCACCACATCTTATTAGAAATTCATAAGCATGCTGCCTACCTCAGTAGTCAAACCTCCACAGCAAGGCAGCAGAGATGATGTTTCTGCCCACAACTACCTGTCTTGCTCTTCTGACCCAGATGAGAACAGGTAGTTGCATTTCAGCCACACAGGTTTGCAGTCCACCATCTCATCAAAGCCACTTTCAGCAACAGGTTAAAAACTAAGACACTGAACCGCATCTCGGTTTCCTATATCTGCTGTCTCTGCTAGAGAGGCACTACCTTCTGGCAAAAGGGTGGGACCAAAAGCTGAACACAAAGACTGGGTCAGAGCAAAAGCTTAATCAAGCCTGGAGTACCCTCTGAGAGCAGGCAGTGCTACAGACTGAGAAAAACAGTATAATGAGCAGTATTGGTGTTCTGTGAGGCATCTCCATGTTTGCACTCCCAGATTCAGCTCACAAGCATCCTGAGAACTTTCCGAGCTGGGCATCACACCCAGGCCTCTGCATTTAAGGTCTGGAGCTAACACGACAGACAATGTGTTACAAGTCCACAGCTGACCCTTGCAGCACTGTTACCCTGTCATACCACACTGGTGGTGATTGGCCACAAGGCTTGTAGAGGAGCTTGCAAACCCTGAGCACTTAGGCTTTTTAGGCTTGTTCTGTTTGAACTTTTGTTGACCTGTCTGCAACTTTGTTTTAGCCTGCAATTAAACTTAGTTTAGTTGTGACAACAATTTTTCCAACTGCACTGAAATCTGTGGCTAATTTTTTTTACTTCTGTTTATCTTTGCATGGTATCATCATCATTTTACAATTCTTAACACGACGATGTAGGGTAGAAAAATACAGGCCTGGTATCATAGCAGAGGCCTTCAGACACGGAGACATAGGATGGAGTAGAAGCATGGGAAGAAAAAGAGATAGGGTACAGAGTTGGCAGTTGGAGACACTGTGGCTATAGCTCACCCATGGTCACTTCAAGAACTGAAGACTTGAGGCTAGACAAAAACTGATTTTAGAGTGATCAAGTATGTATGTAAGGTATCATATATAGTAAATTTGAATGCAATATGGAGCTACAGACCAACGACGAAAAAGCCAAGTTTAAAAGCTTGTTAGTGAACATAAAACCAACTCAAGCGGATCCTAGAGTGAAGAACAAACTATCAATATGAACATCACATTCCTCAGATATTCAGATCCTTCAGTATTTGAAGTTCTTTGGATGCTGACAACCACTGAAATGCCTCCACATCCCCACCACCAGAATGGAACTGCTTTACGATCTAGAGGAGGAGGAAAAGGGTAAGCATTACAGCATGATAAAGAGGTAGAAACTTTGCATGTTCAACGAATTTTACTGCATTGTTATTTATTGAGACTCTCCCCTACACAGAACCATTATTTCTTTACCAGTAATTATGAGATTGGGCCAAGTAATGATTCCTGGCTTAGGCTGTAATGACTTCAATTAGAGCAACAACCGCTTGTCTTTAGATATAACATGTGTTTCATCTTAGCACATAAAAAAGATTTTGAGTGTAATGGCATAGATGTGAAATTTGACGCCATTCTTCACTCTTTACATGTACCAGCAGATGCTGTTGTCCTGTGTTCTACAGATAATTTTTTCAACAGTTCGATGCACTATTTTTACTGTTTCTAGCCTTTTCAGGTCCTGCAGATCTCATCTCTACAGCTTCATTTACAGAATTGTATAGACTAAAGATGCAAGAATGAGAGCTAGCCATAACATTGTCAGGACAGTTTATGATACCTGGGATAAGATCCACGTTCCAAGCACAGTCTATTTGCTTTCACTGAAATCGTAACATTACTGTTTTTTATTATTGATATGTGAATCACAGACATCGTTGCAATACATCTTTGTAAAATAATTTTTTTTAAACAGTAAATGTCATAAAACTAAAGTTTTTAACTGTTAGATGTGAAATAACTAGAACTGTGACAAAATTAAACGGGACATTATTAAATTCTGTTAGCAATAGTTTTCAATCTTTTCTGATTTGAAAACTCCCTGAAAATTTTCCAGTGAAAGAACCCTTTGGTATAAGCCAATTTAAAGATACTGATCGTAGGTTGCTTTCTTCAATCACTTCCCACCAACTTTATTTGCATAGTTCACATACAATTTTAAACCACCAACTTAAACATTCTAAGAACTAAACAGCTGTTTCCATCTGCTCAGAACTACACAAAACATTCACCTAACATTCTAAATTTTTCCATGTTTGGTCTCAATTTAGAAGCAAATTTGTATTCGGAAAGTGTGAGCCAATGCCTTGCTGAGTATTTTCCAGTTCTGAAAAGGGAAAGTCTATTAATAACTTTTTTATGCAATTAAGAAAGAAAAAAAAAAAAGCAAGCAATATTTTTTCAACAATGAAAATAAAAACAAGCTGTAACTGAAACTCTACAGGGCAAATAGTTCTTTATGAAGTACACAGTTACAAAAACCCAAAACAAGCCACTTGCTAAACCAAATAAAAGTGAGTTAGAAAAAATATCAAAGTCTGCCATTACCTATGGGGAATAAAGTCAGGGACCACTGACTGAAATGCAGAAGAGTAACACCAGAACCAAGCCCAGCAGATCTTTTAATTCTGAAGCAAGAGCAGCATCAGATCCCTTTGAAAATCTCAGGTACTAAAGGATGATGCAGAAAAAGTGGTATTAGCATGCATTCAACAAGCACTTTGGTAATTCTTCCATTCTGAACATCTCTGTGGCTAAGTATCTTAGTAGGGATGGCTCTGTGGTAAAAGAGACCCAGATTTTCAGAACTCCACACGCAATGAGCTACCAAATCACATCGTTATCTTGGCTATGAAACTACCAGAGTGTAGAGAACCTTAGGTATGCAGCCTCAGTTCACAATAAAGACTGTGAAAACCACAAAAATACTGTTCTCTACACTTCTCTACACTCTACATGTTTTTATATGACCTGAGTCCCACAAGTAGTTTAGCTAATTTGAACAATACTGTAAACTCTAATCTTACAAATGGATGAGTGTTTTAAGAGATCCAAAGGGGATGAAAAGGTATACAAGTTTAACTGTGCAATCAGGTAGAAGATGCAAAAGTTAACATATTTATTAACATTACAATTTTTGAAGCATGGCCACTATACAAGTAAACAGTTTTGCTTGCAGTTAAACTGGCATCAAAGCAATTTGCATTAAACTGCAGCTCTACCTGCCTTTTACAACTGCAGATAAAATTACATTGCCTGGGAGTGGCCAACAACAGCATTCAAGTAACTAGTGTTAAAATATATTCTATTTTTATCCCCAGTGACACTCCCCAGGTAAGTCCTGCATAAGCGAGAATAAAATTTGCAAACACCCAAATGGATTTTCCTAATGTGTTCTGTCAGGGTATAAAAGGACTCTAATCTGCCAAGACTATAACTCAGACAGCAGCATCCAACTGTGCAAAATATATTATGGATTTCTCCTCAGTTATGAGAAAGCAGTGACTATGTGGTAATTGCCGTGTCTGTTTTCCAGGCACTTTTACAAGCAAAATCCTTTCAGCTCCCATGTTCAGATTTTCCTTGTTGATCACTAATATGGAAACTGATCTCATGACAAAAAATACCTTACTCCTTTTGTTCTATATGACTTCAAAGCTAAAACATTAAGCTACAATACACCAGAGCCACCTCTGTACTGATGGATGTAGCTAGACAAGGAAGGGATCTTCCCTTCTGTGAGGTTCCTATTTAGTGTACTAATTTTGTCTAGTTTAATGACAGATGTTTTGTAATGGATGCCAAGTATTTATTGGTACTGGTGCTCCCGGGGAAGAGGAAAAAGGACAGTTTTTAAACAAGACTCACAAGAGCAGCAGTAGGTGACTGGAGTTGTGCTGGGAAAGTTACAAGCTTTAAGATTTGAAGAAAAATAAGGAGAAATATTTTGTCTGCACTTGACTCTGCCCTTCACAGCACAGCAAGGTATCCAAGCTCTCAGTTACAGACAATCTGGAGCTTGATTGTCTGTGCAGTTCTCCATAAAGCTGAACAAATATCAACACACACATATGGTAAAATACAATCGAGATCACTCATTCTCAGTGCTCTGGGCATCTGTTTTGTCCACAGGTATCCATAACCACTGCTCCCCACCCTGACTGTCTTGCTCCCAGCAGTGCCTCTTTGAAAAATTAGTCCTCAAGAACTTTTTCTTTCCATGTCAAATACTATGTGTAAGCATTGCTCTCCCAACTTGCCTTCTCAAAGAAATAAAAGACTCGTGTGGCATGGTTGACTGTGGGTGCTGGGTCGTCCGTGAGGCATAACGACGAGAAGGCTGACTCCATGAAGCTTTATCAGAGGCTTTATTTATCCATTAGAGCACTAATTTCTATGCAGAGAAAGCTTAAGCATCTAAGCATTGGCAAAGGCTTTTCTAATCTACATACCTGCCAAGCAAACTCTGCATCCACAGCTTCCCAGGCAAACTGCCTGGAAAGCTCTGGACACACGACTCTGCCTGGCCAGATGTGTCTTGGCCAGGCAGAGGGTTTGCTCTCTAAGAAGTCAGAAAATGTCTGCTGCTTCTTCTTGCACAGTTTCAGAATATATATCAGACTATATTGTTTACATTGGCTGTCCAATGACCTGGGGACCAAGTTCTCCTTGTCCAACCAAGGGGGACAAGGTCATATCCAGTGAGAGCATGACTTTTGCTCATGCTCAGGAGAAATGTGGCCTATAGGATATGCCACAGTTGACTTTACAAATATTACTTAACCCATCAAAGCAAATGGGTTAACACATACAAACCATCGTTTGAGGATAAAATGTACCAACAGGCACCACACAAAACAATGCCGATTTGTCATATTTTGAATTCAAAATAGAAAGGGCTCTTCTTGTTACAGCATATGGTTTTCAAAGCTGATTCAAGAACAAATATTAGGGAAATAAACTAGATAATATTAAAATTTGTAATTCAGAAACTAAACACTACTTTTCAAACTATTGGAAAGTGCCACATGTGTCTGAAATATAAAAGACTTTATAAAAGACTTCTTTTTCAGAATTTATCTTCAACAGCCATTTAAGTATGTTGTTAAAGAACTCAACCTTGAACTAGCAAAGAGCTCATCTGTTAGGGAGTGCACCAGTTAACCAATAATATTTTATATAATCTCCTACCTTATTGTTAAAATATTTAAAATCCCCCTATTCTAATGCCTCTTTTTACCTAGTTCTTATTCCTACAGGCTATGAACTACAAAACAGTAAAATTAAAAGCAGTGATTACTTTTTTTTCACTAAGAATGGAAACATCAAAATCATCATATTGATAAATAACTGCAATTCTGTGCCAAGCTTAAACCTTCCTAGATTGGCATGTGAAAATGCTCATAGCTCTTCTGCTAAAATGTTCAAAAAAGATCATGAAAAAAATTCAGAGAACCAAATTAAACTATTTTCATATATACATTATTAGAAAGCAAGAAATTTCTCTCCCAGTAACAATGGATAGAAGGAGGCTTCTCCTGCAGAATACGGTATTAAGCCAAACAGAATGGATGGAGTCTGATTCTTTACCGTCTTTTCTGTATTCCCATTATCAACAGATTGTTACCATAACTTTTCAACCACTAATTTGACATGCTTTTAACTTAGTTTTTACCAGTTTTCCTTCCTAAAGCTGCTACTTTATTTCTGTAAGGAAGGTGTTCATTGTTTTCCTTTCCTAAAGTTTACTAATCTTGCTCATAGCAGAATCATAGAGTTCCTGTATTAACCTGGGCTCATGCATTAAAAAAAACAGAATACATGGAGAGTCCCAGTTACTTAAGAAATAAAGCTGTTGAAAAATATTTCAGGAGTGTTTTCCTTTAGTTTCTGTGGCAGTTTAGCTATGAAAAAAGTTTCCCCTCTCTTTAGACTGAAGAATAAAAATTGTTACTCTGCACTTCAAAACAAAGAGAAAACCTCTGAAGAGGGAAAATCAAAGGTAGCTCATGTTGGCTGCTTTCCCTCCCACCACCATAAAAATCATGGCTGGTGCCTCAAGGTTTTAGCTTCTAAAGTCTGGTCTTGTCCATCTGGTGCTAATAATCTTCACTGAAGAATAAGGAATCTGTCATGTTTATTAAATGGAGTCTGGGTCACCTTATGGGATGGAATTAACAAACATAAGAGTGTCAGCTGAATAACAAGAAAAACACCTCAAGGTGGAGATCTACAAGTTTCTCTCCACCACTAAACTAATGAAACAGTCAAAATCATAGAATCATTGCAATGGTTTGGAAAAGATGACTAGGATCATCGAGTCCAATTGTCAACCCAGCATTGCCAACTCCACCACTAAACCATGTTCCCAAGGGCCACATCTACATGTCTTTTAAGTACCTTCAGGGATGAGGAATCAACCATTTCCCTGGGCTACCTGTTCCAGTGACTGACAATCCTTCCAGTTAAAAAATTTTTCCTAAATCTGAACCTCTTCTGGCACAGCTCAAGACAATGTCCTGTCATCCTGTTGCTGGTTGCCTGGGAGAAGAGGCCGACCCCCACCTCACCACAACCTATTTTCAGGTAGTTGTAGAGAGTGCTAAGGTCACCCCTGAGCCTCCTTTTCTCCAGGTTAAACAACCCCAGCTCCCTCAGTCACTCCTCATAGGACTTGTGCTCCAGGCCCTTCCTAGCTCTGCTGCCCCTCTGTGGACATGCTCCAGCACCTCCATGTCTTTCCTGCAGTGAGGGGCTCAAAACTGAAAACAGGATACAAAAATATTTAGCTTGTAATTACTGTTTAAAAATCTGTGTGAACAAACAATGAGGACAGTGTTTACCTTGACCAAACACCACGCTATGAAAAGGTTGAGCAAGGTGCACAGTCTTTGGATGAGATTCACTTCACTGAACTGTACTGAAGTTAATCCAAATAGGCAACTAGATAGAATTGAGTAGGGAAGAACAGGAATCTTGAAAAGGTAATTTTTTTGACTTTCAAACAGTCTTCTTAAGAGACCATGAAACAGGATTAAATTTGCATTCCAACATCTCACGTTCAGTAATGATCTACAACAGTAGATGGCACTTATTTCATCCACCACTGCCCCACTCATCCCTGCCCCATACACACACACAAATAATGTGGGAAGGAGAGGTTTGCTGGAAATTTCTCTAGTTCTTTTTCTTCCCCAATAGGACTGCAAGACTTTTTTTTTCCTGAAATTTAGAGGTGGAAGTCCCCCAGACCTTATCATCTTCTCCAGAAATGTCTTCAAGTAATGTTCTTCCAGTTTTTCTGGCCATCCTGATAAATGACAGCTATGCAGAACTAAGATGTTTCAAGTAATGTCTCTCTGGGAGAGGCTTAGATGGATTTTCAAATTAAAATCCCAGTTTACTAGCCAGAAAACCATGACGTGGAGCTAGAATTCAGAAAAAAAGTGCCATACCTAAACTGGGCAGATTCTAAATCTAAAGGAGTTGACCATGACTGTAATAAAAGGTAAACCTGAAAAAGCCTTCACACATTTTCATGCTCATCTTCTCAGTCCTCCCTCCTTGTCATCCCTCCTTGTGGACTGTTATTCAAAGCATTCTCTTTCCAACAGAACAATCCCCTTTCAAACTATTGACAATTTAGTTCATAAACAGTGGTTTTTTTCTTTACTGTGGCAACTTTCCAAGTAAGGACTGTGAGATCATCATACAATTGTTTTTACCACAGAACAATAAGAATTTAGTACTGTTATACAATAATTAGTTAGGAAGCAGAAAAGGAAAAAAAAAATAAGTCACACTACTCTGTCCTGGTATTCTTCTGGGCACTTAAAAACCTCAGAAACACAGGCTGAGCACTTAATAAACTAGAGAACTAAACATAGTGTTGCCAGAAGTACATTAAAAAGGTTTCTTGTTGTGGCATTTTCCTCCTGCTATTTTATGAAGATTTCTGGTAAAGATCAACCTGATCAATATCCTACTAGTTGATAAAGCAACTCAGAGCAACTCAGGATTTGCAACAAAGCAGAAAGCGTATTACTCACCCTTGCTCAAAGGATTCAGCTCCTTTTCAAACCTGGTGTTGGGACAAATCAGGACCCAGGCAATGGGCAGCTCTTCACTAACACAGGGTTATGAGATTCAGTATTTGGCAAACTAAGGAGGTATTTGGGGCAAGGGCTGTCACAGACTGTCCCATCACTGACCCATCACTTGTCACTACAGGCACATCAGAGATCTACAATAACAATTTTCACTTCAGAGCAAGCTTTTCTCTCAGTGGTCGTGAGTTTGCTGTCCAGCAATCAGTTTCTAAATGTATCTTTGTCACAGGCTGAACTTAACATGCCTTTGTCAAGCCCTACACATTCACTCAAAGCCTGATTTATCACACAGGTTTCCCTGTGCAGTGCAGCGAAACAGCAGGCCAACACAGCAGACAGCAAGTAGCACACTCTACAGAGTGATCAAAAAGCACAAGCTACTAAACAGCCCAAGTCCAAAGACTCCAAGCAATCATTGCCCTTCATAAATCTTTAAGCTTGTCCTTAACTGTACATCAAGCATTTTCCTACTGACTACTGTCATATATTATGCAATTATCAATACACATTTCTATGTTGGCTAAATATTTTATCCACATCCTAGGTGCACACACTAACTCCAGTCACTAAGAAGTGCCATATATTCACTTCACACCACCTCTAAATGATACAACTGGACACTTCCATTTTGGTATCATAATCTTCCCACAATACCACACTCTTACAAGTAAACCTTCATTAGTCCTCTGATGGGCTACAGACATCCTGCTTGTTAGATATTACCTGACTGCAGTCACATTTCAAAGCTCCCCATGGCTCCAGCAGCATGGCTGCAGCAATTATATTTCCCATTTTGCTAGTCTTCCTGACATATTCAACACAGCTGTCTCAGACTCCTCTTGTAACATCAGTCCTTTGATTATCCCTGCAGCTGTTCACAGAATCACAGAATGGTCAGGGTTGGAAGGGACCTTAAAGACCAGCTAGTTCCAATTCCCCTGCCATGGGCACAGACACCTTCCACCAGACCAGGTTGCCCAGAGCCCCCACCCAACCTGGCCTCAAACACTTTCAGGGATGCGGCATCCACAGCTTCTCTGGGCGACCTGTTCCAGTGCCTCACCACCCTCAAAGTAAAAAATTTCTTCCTCATATCTAAATCTACCTTCTTTCAGCTTTCTCTGCCACTGTTACATACTGTGGTGAAACTTCTCGGGTACTGCCAGAAGTGTTGCACACTTATTCCAGGTCAGGTCCCAGCCCAGATGCACCCAGCTGAGATGCCCTCCCTCAGCTGGAATACCTCTCAACACTCGCCTGTACCCTACCCATCATTTTCATGATGGTGTCAAATTGACAGACTACAGACAAACTTGAACCCACTTACCCTCACATAGGCCCTTCTCCTTCAAAGTCTTCCACAGCTGAACTCCCTCTTCATAGGAAAAGTCGTTGCATTACTTTCTAAGATGAGGAAGCACCACCATTCAGTTTCAGGTATTCAGCACTGATGCCAGTGTCAGGTGCCCAGGCTCTGTTAACAGTCAAGGCAGAAAGCAGGACCTGGGTGCCTAATTAAAAATCGGCCTCTATTCCACTGATTACATAAGAGTTTAAACTGCTAATTTTGACACCAAGGTTAAACTCAGTAAGTGAATTCATGACAATGTGTGGCCTGATCCTTCGCTGAGTTGAATTCCATCCTTTTAGTATTACCTAATTGTACAATTAATTGTACAGTCATCACATCTAAAACTGCATACTGGAAATTAATGTCCTCCTCCCATCAGCAAGTTTCAACAGCCTGATTCGAATACAGCATGGCAACAGTATCAACAGCAGAAAAAAAACAGCCAAACAAAACAAAACCAAAAAGACCTCAAGAAAGCTTAACAAGTAAACTCCCAAAGAATAATTCACTGCATATATCTACCTCCTGCTGTCTCTTCGTTCTTGGTGTGCATTTACAGTTCTTACACCAACCTAATCTTCCTCCACCTTGAACAGTAATTTTGATGCAGCACCATGTTAAATGGCTCAGTGGAATCCAGAGAAACAAGATCTAGCACATTTATTTTTCCAGAAAACCTACTTTCTTATTAAAAAAATATACTAGGTCAGTCTGACATGACCTATCTTAGCAAAATAGATCATGTTTCATCCTCCTTCCACTCAACTCCCATGGCTTTAATTATTCATTCCCTCAAAAATTTTTCTAAGGTTATTAAGGTCAAATTAACAAGACTGAAGTTGCCTAGATCACATTTTCCATATCTATAACATTCAACAGTACTAAATTTTTCCTCTAAAAATATTAGGAATGGATCTATACTTTAATTACACATAAAAAAAGGCACCTTTAAGAAATTCCCAATTTGGGAACTACTGATAGAGCAACTTAGAAAATCATTCTGACAGCCAGAAAGTCCAATTAATTTTAAAATATGAGAGATGCAAAAACTGGATGCTTCTTCTCAGAATACAAAAAGCTATGTGAAATGATGAATAAAAAGGAAAGATTTCCTGAAAGCTCCTGAGACCCCAAAGCCAAAAGATATACAAGGAGTCGAGCTATAACTTGATATGGGTTAGACTCAATCATCTTTGAGGTCTTTTCCAGTCTTCATGATAGTGTAAATCTGAGATCAATCTGGGATTCTGATACACTATCCACTAAGAGCTCCATAGGACTTTAAATTCCCATCATTAAGTACAACTTCCTATATTCACAAACTAAATGTTTGTGAATCTAAATGTTCATTTAGACTTTTCTATTAGTTGGGTCACTCAAGCACATCTGGAAAAGTTTGTGATAAGGCGTGAATTTCTTGATAAAATTTAAAGGCTTTTTAAAAGAATAAATACACTATTCATTCAAAGAAAACTGTTCAACAGCATGTGAGAACATTATTTTCTCTTTTTTTTTTTCCTTTTTTTGTTGTTTTAGCACTTTGGTATCTTTACCAGCTTGACATACACAAAAACACTTGAAAGCACACAAAACATTGCCTTAGTCTGCCATTTTAAGCCCTTTTTCCTACCCAAAGTTGCATTTCTATGCCTTGAGCTGAAAGTAATCATCTTGTTAAAAGGTGATATTTGTGCATGTTGCCTCCTTCAGACAAACTGGGCCTGAATTTTAAGACTTACTTATTGATTTATTCTTCAAACAGCAAAACCACGAGTTGTGCATCCTGGTGCACATTTCTGGTCCAGAAATAGGTCTGTAGCTGTCTGCTAGAATGTTCAAAATCAAGCCAATGTTCAAAAAAGGCAAGCAGTCAAGATTCTTTCTGAATAAGTATCATTGCTAAAATCTTCTGCTTGAGCTATGCCTAAATTAACTTATGGGTCACCCAACAGGAAGGGTGAAAGTGGAAGGGCAAGCACTGCCCTCTTGTCTCTGGTGGCCAGTGACAAGACTGAACTTCAGGGAATGGCCTGAAGTTGTGTCAGGGAAGGTTTAGATTGCATATTGGAAAAAGTTCTTCATCCAGAGGGTAGTTAGGTCACTGGAACAGGCTCCTCAGGGAAGTGGTCACAGCACCAAGCCAGACAGAGTTCACGAAGCACTTGGACAGTACTCTGGATACATAGTGTGATTCTTGGAGTTGTCCTGTGCAGAGCCAGGAGTTTGACTCCATGATCCTTACAGGTCCCTTCCTACTCAAGATATTCTATGATTCCATAAATTCTGGTTCAGCAAGGCAACTCATAAGCACATAGGGGCAGCAGATGAGCATGTGTGTAACTATAAGCTTCTAGTTCAGACCTCAGATCACTGACAACCACTCCTGACTTCACCAAGGGCTGCAGGTGCTCAGTGTCTACAAAGGACTTTTACTGAGATGTCTGACTCCAGATTAAAGATATGTATTTGAAAGTTTGTCTTGCCCTCCACAAAGTTATGAAAAATCATGCATTAAAGCTAAAAATAACCAGGAGCCTTTCCTGCTATTTATTCTGCAGAGACTAGCACGCTAGCAATGCCTCAGTCTGAGGCATATTACACTGCAGATTTTTGTCTTTTATTACAGTGCTTCAAGCCTTGGAGATAGTATGGAGATTTCACAAGTGTTTGTACTGCACAGTCCAGACCTTCTGATGTGTGGAAGTCTGTACTTGAGGACCTACATGGTCATTTTATAACTTATCTTCCTATCTATATGAAAAATACCAATGGAAGGGGGAAAATTTCCAAGAATGAAGTAGCATGGTAAGCAGCTGATTTTGAGGGTTGGTTTAGATGGTTCAGATTAAATGTTAAATCTCTCAGGATGTTTTAGTGAAACGATTATTACTGAAATGCTTATTATGATTCTATGGTAGTTCATGTATGTATCTCCCAAGGATAATGTTGAGATTATTAACAATTAGGTGCTGGACAGTTTGTAATTTAAACACTGTAACAGCTTTATAATTAAAATGCAAACACAGAAGTAAAATTAATACGTTATTGAATTGTATGCAAGCTCAGACGGGATAAAGTTGCCAATGCTTTAAATAGCTTGATGTAAAAGTAGAATTTAATTCCAGAAAACCCTTGATTTGTTTTTGTGCTTGTAGAGAACATAATGTAGGTTAAATATTTGAAAAAAAGATACAAAGTCATAGTAAAGATCCCAAGTAATAGCTCACAGATCATTGTAGTCTACAGACACAAAGCATTTGAAATTCTGCCTCCGCCTTCTCTTTGCCCTCTACAGCTATTCTCACCAGCTATGTATCATCATGTCCTCTTATCCTTCTCTCTCTGTCTCTTTCCCTGCATTCAGTCTCTATTCAATCCCATTATGTCTTCATTTAACATATTATTCACACTCAGTCCTTAATCTCTGTCTTCACTGCTAAAGTCATGGTTAACTTTGTAGACCAGGATCAGCACTCAGAAAACTCCCTAATGGAATACAGAAAGTTACAGAAAGGCCAGTGCCACATGCAGTAACTGCACATGGAGCTACTGCAATTACACATACCAATCCAGCATGGTGCATGAATCGATCTAGCACTAACAAGAGGATGACAAACATGATGGGCAAAGAAACAGGATCACTGCACATTTAACACAAATGTACATTCACACATGGCCTGCTCGGTATTCATACTTCACAAACTGTCAAGAAGGGAAAAGCAAGAGAGAAAGGAACAAATGCTGGTTTTTTGTCAAACCCCTCCCCCCCATACAATCTGTAAAAGCAGATAGCAAACTTGAAATAAAAGTTAACAACAGCAATTATAAAGCAGCTTGCTGTGCTTTCATTCACAATCACCCCTCTGCTAACAATTAACAGTCACCTGTGCAGTTTGTCCATTCATCACCTATACCAGTATGTACTTTGGCATGGCACATTTTCTGGAGATGTCACCCAGAGAACTGACTGAAGAGAAAGCCTTGACTGTTTCTTTAAAAGGGTGCCATAACTTGTTCCATAAACACACAAAGGAGCCTCAGTCAAAAAAGTTACGTGGAGCTTTACATGTGAAAGATTCAGTTTGACTCTAAATGAAGAAGGCACTAAATCTAAATCAGTGGAAAGAAAATATGCACCAAAATACCAAGGCAAGCAAACACAAGTGGGTGGCATTCTCTTTTCTTTTTCTCCTATTTTCTCTCCAGACCTACTCCAACACCAAGCTTCAAACAAGTAGTAGGATACAATAAAATATGGAGTGGGTTGCATAGTCAGGGCCATATTTGAGAAACATTTAATTAGGACAGTATGCTGTCCCTGTAGTGGAGCCCCAAGTGCTGTTTTTTTCCTCTCTTGTTATGGATTTCTTTGAAAGCATGGGGACAGACCCCACAGGGGAGAAGTCATAGCTGTCTTGGGGCAGGATGACAATTCTTTCTTAATTTTTATAGCAAGAAGCAGAGCTGAACCAGATAGAGATGCAGGGTTGCCTCAGGCATATCTTTTCCAATGCAGACAATGATTAATAGAAGAAAGAAAGATGATATGAATGACTAGTATTACTGCAATTCCTTTTAAGTCACAATAAAGCTACAGGATCTGGCAATGCTAATTTGCTGCTGGCAACCTCATCCCTGCCTTCTTGGGATGGAGAAAAATCTTTAAGTGCATGCCTGATTCCCAAGTTGTTCTTTACTGAACAGTTCAAGATGGTGAAAGGAAAAAATTACACCTAAGCCCCTAGAGCATCCCTAGAGTTGTGCATACTATTCCATTCTACCCCAATTAAATAACTGAGTCTATGGTATCAACTATTTGCTTTAATTTCAGATATAAGCACAATCACAGCAGGACACCTCACTAGACTTCTCAGTACTTGATTTTCGGTCTGCATTAAGATACACATTAGATACAAGAAAAGCAATGCTGCAGGAGAAAGTGCATTTGCTGACTCTGTGTGTTTGATCTTACAAAGGAATTTCATCTCCCTTAGCATGAGCTGGGGAACAACATCTCTGAGAAGTCACTACCGTTCACCACCGATTCTACTCCACCATTCATTCTTTGCTGAACTCTGTAAAAGGGCACTGAGGGCACTACATCAAAGATGAGGATACTGAGGACTCACCCTCAATTTCTGCACAGGACTGCAAGCATCACATTGACCAGGAGCATCCCACCAGAACCACACCAGGGCATCAGATTTCCCTCTCAGGGCCTAGAAATGCAACCATCAGCCTCTGCACCCTGTCATACCACAGGATATAAAGTAGCTCTTCCACTGTCCAGAAGTAAACACTTGACAAAAGTCTACAGTGTCCAACATGTGTCAGTTCCCATCCTGAAGTATACTGCTCTATGCTACAGCAATATTCAATGACAATGAAGGCAGAGCTGCCTTCCTTCACCTCTGCTGCCCCAGGATGTTCAAGGTGGAAAATTAAAGAACTACCAGTTTGTTCCTACGGTAGAAAGAGGTGACAAATATTGGTCTTTCAGCATAGGCTGTGCTTTAAACCACTCAGACTTCCAGAAACACATCACCTGTTTAAATACAAACATATCATACTGTCACAAGCTATTAACCGACCTGAGCTTCTGCGGACAACACACCCAAATAAGAACAGAAAATCTTTGGCCGTTATAATGAATTACCCATAGTACAAAACATAGGGGAAAAGCATACCACTGATACCAGAACATAGGACCTTGTCAGCATGTCACGACTTTTGAGGCTGAAGTTCCTTTAGATTTGTCTGCCTCTAATTTATGATGAATCTTTGAACCCTTTCATTTAGTGTCAATAGATCATCACACATAATAGTAGCAACCACTAAAATTATATTACCTTACTCCACCTTTCACAGATGAAAATCAGCACGTGCATCCAGTTCTTTTTCTAATAAAGTCTGAAAGACACAAAAAGGACAAATTGTTTCTGACTGAACAGATCCAAATAAACAGGCTAGTAGTATAGGAAATTTTGCCAGAGGGGGTAAGTAATGAATGGAGGAAAACTGAAAAAAAAACCCAACACTAAAAACTTGTAAAGACTGTTAACATTTTATAAAATAGCTTCATAATTTGAAATAGAATTTGAACTGTAGATCAGTTCTGAGGAATATATGAATAAAGTTGAAAGTGAAATTTGAGTCAAGTATTGTCACTATAAAATTTTACCCTTACGGACTGTGATGTATATTTCCCTTCTACTATGTTAATGAAAATACAATGCATTTAACTAAAATGACTTTTTTACTAAGTCTGTAAAATACTCCATGCAGATACTGTATAAGAAGCTCAATGAAGTAGCTACACTTCCTGTCACCAAGAACAATCAAGCTCTCCTAGCACAGCTCCTCAGTTTGGCTACCTTGTCCTGTCTGCTAATTCCAGCTGCAGTCAGTGTCTGGGGTCACCATGGCACTGCCACTCCTTCCCCAAGAGGATACTCCATGAAATAGGATTGTTAACAACTGAACCCAGGCCGCTAAGCAATTTTTACTTCCTTCAGGTCCAGACTGAATGCCACTGGCAGTCAGATTCAAGAGTTTCATTTCTTGATGCCCACACATGCAGCTCTTCCACTGTGACAAAGAACATTATGTCCTTGGCCATACCAAAATCACCCACCACACCTAAATAATATGCATCTTAATGGTGCTTTTTTCCATCAAGAAGTATAGTCAAGACATTTCCTAGCACATTTTATCCCACAGATCAATCAGTCCAGAATCCTTACCCAAGTTCAATCCACATGGCAGTCAAGTAATGCTGCTAGCATGAAGGTTAACTTTACCCTGAGAAAGCCACAGCCTCCCCAGGCTCCCTCTGTAGCCAGTCGAATCCAACATCCACATCACCTAATCCACCAGCTATTGGGGTGAGCTCCTAAGGTGCACGGGAGGTCCCCATCCCGCTGCCCAGGGTTGCTTCTGTTCTGCCTAACACAGCTGTCACACACTGTCTTAACATTTTACCCATGGTCTCTTTTCAGCTCCCATGCTGATCTTAAGACACAATCATTATTTTGGGAGGGTATTTTCCCAAATTTTTAGTCTTCGACTTTCTGAAATGATGAAAGTGCTATGCTGCAACCCAACAGAACAGTGCTTCATAGGGGTAAATTAGGAGCAGGTGCCTTGCATCGTGGCATGAGGGCAGCTGGAGTGTTGGAAAGTGGAAAACCTGCTGGGATAGAGAGTGAGGTGAGATACACAGAAAGTCTGGCACAGTGCTGTCCACATGGGGAACAGCCCATGGGATGAATTATCTCTACCAATTCGGTCACTACAAAACCAAAGCCAGAATAAAGTAACACACAGAAATGGCAGACCAGGATGCAGGAGCAAACTGGACAGCTAAGTATGGATGAATCTGATGAGAAACTGGCTGGGCTACAGGACAGTCAGAGACAGCAGCCAGTTGAATACACTAGCTCACCTTCTCAGTCTTTGAACTTGAAGGCATAAAAGAGACAGGCTTCCTCTAATGCAGTCCTATAAAAGTTACTATTTCCTGCTAGAGCCCAGATATGACGACCTCAGATATATCAGGTTTAAATTATTCTTCTTTTTTTTCTAATATCATGAAACTGGAACCAGTAGTACATTTGTTTCACTCTTCCAAAAGTATTACAGAAAGAAAACAGTGATTTATAAACAATTACTTAACTGCACAACTGATGCACCACACAAGTTAGTGTTCAGTTTCACACTTTCACCTCTCTATTTACACTCAGAATTATAGAACAGAAACATTAATTGTGTATTTGGGAGGTAGCATATAACTCTACAGCTCAATTTTTTTATCTTAAGGCCAAACTACAAACTTTTCAGCTAGTATGCTCTCCAGGGCAAGAACAAGCATAATTTTCAACCTGAAATATCTGCCATTTTGCTTCAAAAGAGCATGTTAGAAATCTTTGACTGTGGTATCACAAACCTGTGGCAAGGCAACAGGTTCCTACGTAGAGAAGATATTTCTCCAGTAAAATGTATAGATAGGGAAACTATATAAATATATACAGTAAAGCAAGAAAGCTAAAATTTGAATTCACAGAAAGTTGTACTGCTCATTCATAAGCAAAATACTCCTTAGAACATTAAATTCAGGGAAAAATCATACACAAAGCAGTGATCAGATTTATGACACAGTAATTAAGATGCAGTTCATCATTTTACAGTGCTGTGTGTAAATAACATCAGTTGCAGCGATGTGCGCAAATAACAGGAAAATCAATACTAAAGAAGAACCAGGACTGAAGTACAAGAAAGAAGTTAAAAAGTGCTAAGACAAAATGGCACACTACAGACTAACAAGAACTTCCTCTACCATGTGTGAGTTTATCAGTTGAGAAAAACCAAGAAGAAAGAAGATCTCCATGTCAGACAAGGCAGCCACAAAAAGGGCAGATACTGTGTTAGGTTGTACCAGCCCATGTGCTCTTCTCACTACCAAAGGCAGCAGTGAGACTAAGTCAGGAACTGGCTACAGTAAGCTAAACATTGTCCATCTCAGTCCATAACGTGTAGAGAAAGGCTTATGAGGGCAACGAAGACGTAGTTTCTCAAAAAAATGGTTAAACTCAGCATAGTGGAAGCTGAGACAAGTTACAACTTGCTCTTCAGAAATACGTGACAAGGGCTAAACATCAGAGATGTGAAAAAAGCACTAAGATAAACAGGATGTTAATGAAATAACAAACCTAACTTGAATAATAGCAACCAAGAAAGCTAGTTTAGCCAAGGAAAAGCTTGTTCTCCATATAATAGGAGTATTATGCCACTGTTAAAACTAGATTCAAGAACTCAGGAAACTCCATCCAGCCCTATGCTTCCATGAACTCATTAGCAAAGCATCTAAAATTTCTTACAAAATTATCTCTCTCCATAGAAGTGGCCTATAAAGCAGCTCAAGTTTTGCTCTTTTCATTGTCCAAGGTGAAGGCAGAACAAACCTGAGATTCGTTTCTATGATCATCAGTTCAGATGAGAAGTTATGAAGCACTTTAGTTACCCTGGTTTGTGGAGATACCTCAATGAGAACAGAGACATCTGACATTATATGGAGCTCTTTTTGGGATTAAAGGTGACATGCAAGTTTGGTTTTTTTTAAAAAAGAGTCATAAACTATTTTAAATCATTTTTATTTTGGTAAATTCAGGCACACAAAGTTCCAATTTGGTAACCTTTATAACTTCGACTGTATTTATTTAATATAGTTATTTTTTTCTTTTTCCATTCTAAAAGCAAGGCACATACTGTGAAAGCTCCTAGACACCATTAAAGCTACTCGCAAGGCAAATCATTGCCAGCCACAGTCAGAAGATCAAGAGCTGATATCACGGACCTGCTACATTATAATCCTATAACACACTGTACAACCATTCACCTTCAGGACACCCAGTATAAATATTTAAATCTGGTCAGTTATTATTCATTTCATTTAAAACTAAATCAAAATGGCAGAAATTATAAAGGAATCTAAAAATCCTATTTACCACACTATTACAAAAAAATTACTAATTCTATGGCCACAGGCAAATCCATGTCAACTCTGTGGCTTAGCTCACATACCTGTAAAATAGAGACAAGGCAACCTAGTAACTACAACGATTTTCTCTACTGCCAAGTTATATTCGTACCTTGCTTACTCATTACCTTCAGGAAGTCACACCCATTTTGCAAAACATTTGCACTGAGGTTAGTGATGTCTTTTAAAAGCAGCCCATTAGTGAGATTTTAAAAAAAAAATTACAACTTCTGTAGAGAAGGCAAGACCTACATACTGATATCTCTGCAACTTCTGCCCTCCTGCAGATGCCCTCCTTTTCCGCATCCCATTCTAAAAGCAACTTTGGTTCTTCAACTACATTTCTATACTTTTTAATTGCACTCCAATTCTGTCGCACTTTGGTACCCGATTAAGAACCAAAGTGCTGACTTTAGCCATAACAACTAAACTGAAGACCAGCAGTACATGCCCAGGCAGTAGATGCCCAGAGACTCCAACGACACTTGCATATGAACAATTCTAACTGTGCACCAACTCACCCCTTTCTCACCCAACATTGTACAGTTTTAACATTTTGTCCTGTAACAGCAGCAAAACCACAGCAGAGTCTGGTAACACACTACTGCAGAGCTCACCAAAGTACCACCTTCCTGACATGTTCTGCCTTTGGCCTTTTGCACTAAGAAATTACGACAACCGAAAAAAGAAGATTCTATTACAGACTACAGCATAGTTTTGCTTGACTAAAACCACACAGAAGTTGTTTTGCAATCGACTGATGATGGTAGTTCAAACCTTAGAGCTCCCTGCTGGATTTTAAAAGCCATTCAGATCCTTTGATGTAAGAAAATTATATATAGTGAGACTTTTTTCCTTCCCTATCGACTGTACTTACAACAGGGGTTATCACATAAACTGAAGAGAACACCAGTTCTCAATCAAATCTGCCAAACCATTATTCCAAAATTCTGCGGAAAATGAAGATACTATTTTACGTGGAGAAACATCAAAGTGTGATAAAAAACAAACATAAAAATAACAGGGAGTATACATGCTCTCACTGAAAATCCCTCTCTTTCTCCTCCACTCTCCCTTCTTCCCTCTTTCTGATTCACTGGACAGCAGCTACATCATACCAGGAAGGAAGGAAGAACTAATCCTCTTCTGTTGTAATTAAATGTAGTGGCAGCTACAAAGGTACCTGCAACCCATGACACCAGGTGTGATTTTGTCTATTAGTTAAACAGAGAAAAACAAAGCTACTTGGCCCAGACGCTAGCTTTGATAGCTTTTATCCACATACAGTCCAGCAGATGTGCTATTCCCATGAGGATATTCCCATTGAGCCAATCTAATCATCTCCCATTGCTTGTCTTCACTTTTCCCCTCCTCCTGTCTGTCAACAAAATGGCACATGTTGGTATAACCTTTACATCTTTAAAAAAAAAAAATAAAAAGAAGAAAGAAAGAACACATCAAAAGCAAACAAAAACAAGACTCCAT
>WEIV01000121.1:56546-77877 GCA_013390005.1 Calyptomena viridis
AGAGGGTTGTATAAACTTCTCATATCAAAAAAAAAAAAAAAAAAAAGAAGAAAAAAAGAACACATCAAAAGCAAACAAAAACAAGACTCCATCATCCCGCTCTACTTCTTCCAATAATACTTGGGCAGAAAAAAAGAGCAAAACAGAACAGTGCGCAAAAGGTACAATGCAAACCCAAAGCTCTCTGACAAAACCAAGATGGGGAAGGACTGTGTGCTGATTATGTTGGCAAATTTGAGGAGCAATAACTTCTGCAGCTGACAAACAGCTGAGGTTGAACCACATGACAGCAGAGTTGCAAACTTATGCTCATTCAAAGCAAGCTGTAGCTCAGAAGACATTTCCTGTAAACATATTTTAAAGGCTCATGTTTCCAATAATCAGCTTACAAACCCAGGCAGCATGTCATTTTTATAGGTCAAAATAGTTATGACCCCTGCCACGAGTCACAAGCAGACAGAAAGGAGAATATATGGTGTGTCCTGCTGTGCTCTGTCTAATCTTCTCTTTTGCCTTGTGGCAAATAAAATACATTATTTAAATTCTTTTACAAAGTACCTATGTTTTCCTGAAATCTTTCCTCATTCCCCACTTTGAAATAACAGTCTTCAGGATTTTAAAGAACATAAATTCACTTCATTCTGAGCAAATTATTATTGTGATGGATGTCACAAATTTTTTTGCAGTACTAACTTACACATGATGCTATTACCATTACACCAAAATATGTCTTACAGAAAAAGAGGAAAATCACCTTGACTTGATCTGACTTCCTCAGAATTACTTCAGATTTGCTTGCATTATCTATGCAAACCGTACTTACACAACATAAAAGTTTTATCTATTTTCAGCTCCTGGTTGTGAAGAAAGACAACACACATCTGCGACTCTTATCATTGGTTGCATCAGTGCTTTAGCATTCCTAACGCTGGGCTGTCTTCCTGAATGAGTCACAACTTCTTGTTGGGCAGAAACACAGGTACAATTTACCTTGCTCTGCCCCCGATTTTCATGGAAAGAAAACTCAGTACACAGCAATGCCTCCCTGAACAAATACAGAGTCAGCATGCCCCAACATCACGTCCGTTCCTCAACACACCTCCACAAGTCAGTCTAGATAAAGAGTACAGTCCTGCAGAATAGCAAGCCAGGAAAAGAAGATTACAAAAGACAATCTCAAGGTCAAACTGGTTTGCAGAAGTGAATCCTGTTTTTCATATTCCATTTTACATACTAAAGAGAAGCTGTGGCTTGATATTACAAGCATTATCAATCCAACCATCTACACTGTGCTTATGCAGAAAAGAGGAGGTGACACCTCGGACCATGGTGCATCAACTTGAACAGTTTGATAATAGTGTTGACACTATTAATGGTGTTAACTATTAATTAGTAAATTAATGGTGTCCAGTACCTGAAATTCTCACTCCCTTCTTTCATTTATTCTGTCAGTGTCACAGTAAGACACATTTTACTCAGCTACCAAATACCCACGTGCTTGTCTCTTATTTATCGTGGGAGGCAATCTTTTCAGGCTAAAAAATATTCCATTGTAAAACTAAACATCCAAGTAGCAATGGCTGGAAATTATCTTCATGCAGTGCAACAAAATGATAATTTTCTGAGGGTGTTCAGTTTTACACAAATTCCCGAGATGTCGATGACATTAAGATGGGTTTTCCTTACTGCACTGACCCTGTAATGCAGGCATATTTTATGAACTCCCAAATGCAACTTGAGAGCTGATGCAAATGGCAACACTGGGCACTGCAGCCATGAAACATGCCGAACAATAGAGGAGAATGTAGACTGCATTATTAATGTTTGCATATAATCATCACATATTTACTGTGAAGACACTGTTTTCTTAAGTCTCAGAAATATGAATCACAAAGGAATGCAGGGAAAAAAGTGCAAGTTGTAGGGAAGCNCTCACTAACAAGCACAGAAAAGAACATGTAGTTCTTCTTGAGCTATTAGGAAATACTTGCATCCCACAAAAAAGAAAAAGCATTTACAAGGAAGTCAAAATTGAGACACCCTGGGTGTTGAAGCCAAGCCCCTCCCTTCCTCGGTTCACACACAAACAGATGCTGGCAGCCTCCCCTCACTTCCAAGCACAAAAGCACCTGTTTCCTTCACGCTCTCCCTGTTCACATGGAAGTTTATTCTTCCATGTGCCCAANAACATCCAAGTAGCAATGGCTGGAAATTATCTTCATGCAGTGCAACAAAATGATAATTTTCTGAGGGTGTTCAGTTTTACACAAATTCCCGAGATGTCGATGACATTAAGATGGGTTTTCCTTACTGCACTGACCCTGTAATGCAGGCATATTTTATGAACTCCCAAATGCAACCTGAGAGCTGATGCAAATGGCAACACTGGGCACTGCAGCCATGAAACATGCCGAACAATAGAGGAGAATGTAGACTGCATTATTAATGTTCGCATATAATCATCACATATTTACTGTGAAGACACTGTTTTCTTAAGTCTCAGAAATATGAATCACAAAGGAATGCAGGGAAAAAAGTGCAAGTTGTAGGGAAGCTGGGAAAAATGCCATACTTTCAAAAAATAAATGCTGCAAGGTATTACATTCTTCATCAGCTACCACAGCCCTCCCAAATGCCTATTTGACACGTCACTTCTTACAATGCTTTTAGGTGTCTGCAAATGTTGCTAGCACAATAAAGCGCTGTGCTAGGAAGAAACAGCTCTTCCCATTTATCCTGAATATCTTGCTCATGACAGGAAGGGGTATCAAATCTTCACACAAATTGAGTTAAATTATTAGAGTTCTTGTCTCCTACTTATCACAAATATAACACCATCTAAGCGGATCTTCACCAGCAAGTGTTCTGCCCTCCATTTGTCTTTCTGCTAAATTTTACATAAAATTGCTATTTAAAGACACCACCTATTTTTAAAGAGACAATTTTTACATGTGTCAATTTTTTTATAGCCCTCAATAAGATCTCACCAGTGGCTCCTTGTTACATTTTTTGATTTTCCACGAAACTAAGGGCTGTGGTGATGTTTACATATCTGAAATATAAATCTCACTAACAAGCACAGAAAAGAACATGTAGTTCTTCTTGAGCTATTAGGAAATACTTGCATCCCACAAAAAAGTAAAAGCATTTACAAGGAAGTCAAAATTGAGACACCCTGGGTGTTGAAGCCAAGCCCCTCCCTTCCTCGGTTCACACACAAACAGATGCTGGCAGCCTCCCCTCACTTCCAAGCACAAAAGCACCTGTTTCCTTCACGCTCTCCCTGTTCACATGGAAGTTTATTCTTCCATGTGCCCAACCACATGGGCTCACTGCTCTCTGTACCCCGAAAGTGCTCATCTCTTTCCACTATCCCAACGCACTGAAATGACATGGTGTCTCCAAAAGGCAATAACACTCATGAGCATTCAATTGCAAAAGATCCCAGTAAAAAGATGGCAATAATAAAGGATGTAATTTCACCATAGCAACAAATGTGACAAATTAAGGTTGTGGCACGGGAGACAATTCTGGCTGTATCTCACTCTGATCCCTCCAGCCAATGTCTTTGTGGAGCTCACCAAAAGAAGCCTATTGAACACCCCCTGCAATGGTAGTGGTAGTTTCAGTGCAGAGAACACAGGTTTCACTCCAGAGACCACCATCAAAGCATGGATTAAATGCTGTCAAACACAATTGCCTTCAATTCAACTCCCACTTCTTACTTGAATTTATAACATTGCCCACATCCTTAGGTAGATATTTCCATTCACAATGTATTTTAATGCAAGTGCTGTAGATAAATTGATTGTATAAATTATCGGTGAACATTCAGTAAGGATTGCAAAGCCCTGTAGGGTGTCTCATAAGAGCCTCTATAAGACAGCACATCACTTCAAGACAAACTTAGGACTAAAACTTCATGTAATTTGCTTTTGCCCAGTAACAAGCAATACCTAGTGATGGGAAAAAGCAAATTACATTACGTATAAATGCTTACTCACACTAAGTTATAAATTCTAAGAATGACCAGTCTGTAAACATAACCACTCTCAAGTTACCTTCTGATATAAGACCACAAGCAATTTCTATGAAATTCATAAATTTGAGATCAAACTTGTCCTGGTTCCCTCCTATTCCCCAGCTGAACTACAAAATTCATAGGACGGAAGCCAAGAGAATCCTCTCTAATTCTCCATGAGTCAGTCTATCTTTACAAAGTCAGTTTCTGGTCTAGTTTGCAAGTCTGCCTCACTATGTATGTACCAGAAAAAGAGTAGTCACTTTTCCATGCAACTTTTCTGTGTAAAATCACTGTCCTACAGAAGGATCAGTGTTTTTCATACCATGTTCTCATCAGAATCTACAAAGCTATGGGACAATGATAAGAAATCTTTCTTATGTAGGCAAAACCACAAAAGCACACATTCTTCCTATTACTCACTACCTCCTATTTACCAAAATACAATTGAAAGTCATCCACTTATCTTAGGAACTTTTCGCAGACACTGACATTCAAAAGAGGGTTTATGACAGAAAGACCTCACACTACCCAGCTCAGTTGCAAGCATTTTTGTGTCATGTATTTACAGCCACAATATTTAGTGACAGTAATATTCGTGACACAATCCTTTTCACGCAAATCTTCCATTCTATCATACAGAGCTCAAAACAGCTCTTCTTGAAAGGTTTCCTGAAACAACAGAAGACACTGTCAGCAGAGTATTATTAATTTCATGTCCTTCTATGTGCATGACACAAATCAACATATTACCATGTTGATCCATACATCCTCAGGAAAAGCCCTCCCAACTGCTTGACAGGAATAACGTAAGTGTCAGGGAAAAAAATAGATCTTTTGCTTTAAAGACAGACCATTAGTGTCTGTTTCTGAAGTGAGACAGAAAAAATCTTTTATAGCAGTTTGTATTTCAGGATTCTGGGACTTACAATACATTTGGCTATCACACACAGGAAATCTGATGGAAGTTACTGGCTTTTTAGTACAATCCAGAATATTGTAGTGCTATCTTCTTTTTTTATTTTTTTACTCTTAAAGCTGATTTGCTGTCCAAATAACCTGCAGAAATGAACACACTCTGTTATTCACCTCTGCCTGTAGCTCTTTGCCATCTGGCACTAGCTAGTACTTATCTAAAAAGTAAATTTGAATTAAGGATCATGAACCCACACCTTTTAAACTGTGCTTCACCTGAACACAAAAGGTCAATTTACAGATATGTGAGACATCAAACCTACCAATTCACTGCCATTCATTTAAGTCCACACAGCAGAGTCAGAGGTACTCTGCTTCTTTAAAAGGCAAAGCATCAATCTGAAAACTGAGCTAATCCCAGATTTCTGTGTCCCTAAAAAACACAAGGAGAATTCTGCATGGAAATAACACGCCATCGTAACCCTGACTCTAATCTCATTTAACCAGAGCAAAACGAACTATCCTCGTCCTTACACTGGCTCTGACTCCAGAGCAGGGCAGGGCAGGGCAGGGAAATATTAGTCACAAAGGACTAGTGAAGTGGAAACTCAGAGCCTGAAGGCAAATGAAAGGACCATCACTGCTATATTCACAGTACGGGCTTCACTCTTTATTTAAACTAGCACATGCTTAAAACACACAAAGGTTTCAACAGACAAAAATTTATAAACTGTGGCTTTTTCTGTGTGATACAAAAGCTCATGCAATGCAATGATTTGGGAGCCCCTCTAACAGTTTAGCTCTTCCAGGGCAAACAGGACATGTCCACTTCCTCTCTGTGTCCCCTTGCTTGAACTGCTCCAGGATTAAGTGATGAGCTTTTTAGGACCCAGTACAAACAAAGATTTAACAGTTCCCCACCCTCTTTAAAACCAGGCAGCAAATCTAATCTAAACAAGAAAATTTCTTCAGAAAACAGGAAAAAGGACCAAGGAGATGCCCTCTAGATGCATGCACATATACAAGACCTCAAAAATAACTGATGTAAAAATTGTCATCTCTAAAGATTATGCAAATAAAAAAAGTTCTCCAACAAACATGATGGTTCAGTATTGCCAACGGTGCTATTCATACTCCTCACATGTGAGGATTTTATTCCAGTATAACTCCAGTTTACATGGGCTTATTTCTAACATGTAAAAAAAGAAACAAAAACTTGGAATAAAAACCAACTCATACAAACTTTTTCCCTCCCTTCATTTCAAATTCCGATTTGAAAACAGAAATGCTGTGCTGTTCTGTGACAAGGATGTACTACACAAATACTAACATACTGATAGTTTTTCATATACTGCAGAGTCCTTTTTCAGGAAGTCTAATGTCAAATAGCAAATCACCACAGAAAATATGGCAACCTGGTTTTTTTGGGGAAAAAAATAAATCCTTATTCAGTGCATGGACTATCCTTTACTCTTTGTAAAACTCAGCATCTGATACAGCAGTGGCCCAATTTGGGTTGATCATTAGGTTAAACTGCAATACAATAAAAAAATGACCCATATTAAAGATGACTCACATGTAATTAGAATGTATTTTAAGACTGGTTTTCCCCGAAGATCTTCACTGGCCATTTAGCAAGGCTAGTTATAAATCATTGCTGGTGTAGCATTTGTGTAAAATAACAGAGTAAGTGCTTCCTCTCACTAGAGGTCTCAGAGCATCAAGAATTTTGCAGAAATACCTTATTTTATTTCCTCTATGCCCCTCACTTCTCCACTTTCTAGCCACAGCAACAGCTGTGTTTCCTGCAGAGTCATTTCCGCCTGTCACAGCAGGGAGAGGTAGAACAACATGCCCAAGGATGATGCCACTGCCTGTTTTGAAACTTCTGCTGAAGGACTGAGAAAGCAGAATGTGTAAGAGATCAGAGTGAATACAGCAGCATTGCTTCCCAAGTGCCAGGAAGGCTGACAAAGGGCTCAGAATAACAAGGTTAGGGCATGGCCACAAAATAAGCCATAGAAAAAAAGCAGCAGGTTTTACAAAGGAATAAAACAAGTAAAGGATAGCTGAACATCCCACCTGTTGTTTGCAACACAAGTTGCACAGGAGCAAAAGGGAAGAGCTGAATTACGTGAGTTTTGCACCATCTGAGGTTTGCCCTAGGTGGAGAAACTACTATGGGGAGAGAATTGTTAAACAGGTTACAGAAGAGCAGCTAAAGTGAGAATCAAAAAGGGGACTTAAATTTCAGAGGGAAGTTCAAAAAAGCTTTAGCAAGGGCAGAGATAACAAAACATGGCTCTGTAGAGCCATGCAGAGATGAGAAAAACAGCTATGATGTCTCATACGTTAGGAACAGGAGCAGAGAACAGTAAGCTGGGATCTTCTGCTTGGGTTTACAGAAAAGAAAGGCCAAGGATATCACGAACTTTCACACTTAAAGTCCTGACAAAAGTATTGGTGAAATAATCTCAGCAGCTTCTGCCATTTGTTACCTTTGCAGTCTGATGCAAAGCCAACTTCAGGTAACAAAAACTAACTTTCAGAGCACCTGGAGGGCAGGCTTTGACAAGCCCTATTATACTTACTACAAAATTCCAGCATAGAAAAATCACATGTAGCTGGTTCCTTTGCATTTAACACAGATATGATTACTCCCCTGCACAAATCTCTTCTATCTGGGATACTTACGATTTCAGTTGTACCTTGTTAATATATCCCAAAGAAGGCATATAATTATTGAGAGAGTATCACAACAATCACCACCAAAATTGCCTTAGTTCTTCCCAGAAGCTCTCCAAATGTCTAGCTATCTTGCAAGACTGGACTTTTCGTTCTTTTTTTTTAGCTGATGTTCTTTTCCACTTAATGGCATTCCAGTAGCAGATAGAGGGACATAGCAGGCAGCATGAGAACAAGATGAATCAGAGGGAGTTCTCTCTGGTGGTCAGCTCTTGCACAAAGAGTTTATGGGCAAGTAGGATGGAGAGGACATCGTCAGGGTTGTGTTGACTCAGGGGCTGTCATCCTTGTTTTTAGATGTTAAGCATGTTCTTGAAATATCTTTTGAAAACATTAACTGTTAATTATTTAACTGTACCCACAATGCATTAATAACAAAATTATATAAACTTAGCTGAAGATAATTTTTATTATAATGAATTATTTGTTCTGTTTTGACATAATACAGAATTCGTACTCTAAATGCATACATGCTTAAAGACAATCATGAAGACAAACACAATTCCTACGTGATCTTAGAAAACAATTATTCAGATAGAAATCAGTGGAAAAATTAAGACTGCAAAGACTGTTTAATTTCTACTTGTTTGGATTTGGGAGGGGAAGAAAAGACTGTCATGTGCCAAAAGTTTGTTAGTGAACAGTCCCCAAACCAACCCTAGTAATGTTAAAAGTAGCTTGCATTTATATTTTTATTTTATATCAGAAACATAAATACTTAAAATTAGTCACCAAAATTTTGCTCCGGGAGATGGGTGTCCCTGAGTGACATTGTTTTAAAAGCTTCTCTCACACTATAGTTTTTCGAGTTGGATGTCACAAGAAGTATAAAGATACTACAAATGCACTAACAAATCTTACTTTACATTTTATTAAGAAACCTAATCCATTTTAAAAGAGACAGTAACACCAAACCTAGCTAATGCATAGCAATGAAAACACTGTGCATCAGCAAATGTTATAGATTAGCAAATAGCAAATACCTGAAAGTAAGCTAGTAAATGATCACATTTTGAAAATACCCTCGTTCTCTCACTCTGAAAATAATACACAAGTGAACAGACTCTCCTGTTACTAAAAGCAGCTGCCAACCTCACTGTAAGCCATCAGTAAAGCACTGAGGCACTTTAAAATGACACTACCTTGCAAATCCAAAATAAATGGGGGGAAAAAAAAGTAAAAAGGAAAGAAAAAAAAAGAAATTAATATAAATTGACTGCTGCAGTTCAAAACCAGAAACCCTAACTTATAAAATCTCTTGTGGGGAATACAGCAAAGGCTCAAGACTAAGTAAATTCTACCAGAGCGTAGTAAGCAATACCAGTCTAAACTACATTAAAATTACACCATCAGAGTGAATAAAATAGCTGTAAAGCCACTACAAATGAATGCTTTATCCATTCTGCATATGTCAACACTAACTAGAATATGTCCCACTTTTTGCATATAATTGTCAGAACAGGACATACATATATGAGCTTTTAGTGGCACAAGATGAAAACCGCCCCAATATCTGTGAGTCTCATTTACAGTATTCAAAGAAACTGTTTACATCCAGGCACCGTGCAGATCACATGCACAGTCTCAGCCTGAATGCTGAAAGCAAACCAACACCGATTCTAAAGGTAAACAATTATCTTGCTACTTGTAATGCCACTGATTTTTATTCTAGTAACACAGAAATTCAGAAGTCAATAAATGTAGTTTTAAGCAAGAACTAGAGAACTGCGCTGCTCTCCAAAGAACACAGAGCTGCTTAAAAACTAGTTGTTTCCCTTGCCCTACCATCTAGCAGCACTGTTTCTTCAAAAGAGGTCTTCTGCCTTTAACATGGCTGCCATGCCTTACATAACATCAATGAATGAGAATATAGTTATTTTGTTTCCTAGGACGCACACTGCCAATTAGCCATACGATCTCCATATGGCACAGCAAACAGTCGAGACAAAGCTTTGCAGCAACGCAGCTCCAAAGACCAGCATCCTCTGAGAATAACAGCAACAGAAATTCAGACTTCAGGAGCTCCAAATTCCCTTTCCTGTATTTTTTCTAGTAAATAAACAGGCATTCTTACCTTAAGAAAGCAATAGTAATAATAATGGTGCTCAGTAAAGCCTCCTCCCTTTCACCTGTGCTTGTAAAAAAAATCTTGGTGCAACTGTCTGCTGCAGCAGGTAATCAATAATACAACCTGCCTCTTCTGCTGCCAGAGCTGCTCCATCTGAGCGCTAGCTAACGTGAACACTGCCAGTGTGAGTCATACCAGTGACTCAGAGCAGATGCAGAGCTGCAGGAGGAGTTTAAGTTTCAAGGCTTCCTCTCGCTCCTGCTCTGTCGCACAGGCACTTGCTGCCTGCCCGTGTGTCTGTGTGTGCCAGCAGACAGCCCCAGCTTGTTCTTTCAGCAGCAAGTTTCTTGGGGGGCTTGTTTTGTTTGTTTGGAATTTGTGGTTTGCTTGTTTTCCCCCAGAATAGCAATTCTCTTTCTTTCTTCACCAAAAATATCCTTACGGTGAATGCAAAAGCTTGCTCTGCAAACCAAGTCAGTCCTGTGGTATGTCAGGTGATGTGCTCCTAACAAGATACCTGCAGGCTCACACCTCTCATCAAGACTAGGGAAGAACTCAAAAACCCCAGGAAAGATTCTAAAACAAAAGTATTGAGTCTGGGCAATAACCATTTACCCTGACAACTTTTAGCAAAGTGTCTCTAATTTCATTAAGTACTCTGAGGAGGGCAAATTTGGTCTCAAATGCTGTGAGATGGAAGAACTGTAGGAAGGACTGCGGGGTGCACATGAGCAGAAATACTGTGTGCCTGATGCCACTTTAGCAGTAGAAGAGCCCATAGGAAAAGCGAATGGCTGCATTACAGACAGAAGCAGCACATTTGGGTTTAGGGTTGAGTTCTGGCAGCCTCCCCCACAACTACCCATCTCACTAGGCACTGATCACCCAGTCAAATAAGCATTTTGGTCATCCATTTCACAGGCCTGCCAGACTCCTCACTGCGAACAACTAAGAACAGGCATCATGAAGCCAAAGTCAGGCACCAAATGCTGGATGGTGTTGATATGCTATGCTGTACTGATCACATGTTTTCTGAAAAGGCACACCAGTTGCAGTGTTGAACAGATCTAGCCTTCAAAAGAGGTAGATGAAGCCCTTTACTGCTGAGCCACCAGGTCAACCACATGGAAACAAATTATGGTGGGAAGAATCAATCAAGTATTGTCAAAAGAAGCTGCTGGCCCAAGGAACAATGCCATTAAAATGCCTAGACCTGATTAACAGTCATTCATATAAACATCCCAGATAGTTTACGAAAAAGCACTTGGTTTATGTCAAAGCATTTGCAGCAAAACATCTTTTCTCACACTTGGCAAATGTACAGTTGGCTATTACCCAGATAAACAGATTTGTGTTGAGATTTTTCATGGAAGGGCTAATATCAAAGCATGACTTTCATGCTTCTGTGTTTTTTGTCATTTTATAGAATTCCTTCTTTTACAAGGCCAAATCGGATGAATGGTATGCCCCTCAATCCAAGTATATGCACAGCACTCTTCAGTACTGAGTCTGGTTGTCAAAAGTCCTGAACAAACTTCATACTATTGATGGTGAATGTTTATTCATGTATCTCAAAGCAGCCAAGAACACTGCCTTGGCAGGGATCAAGAGTTGATTAGGAATCAAGCTGAGCAAAACAATCCTGGAGGTAACACAAACAAAGAGGATCAAGAATACACAGAATTAAACTGTTTCCTCTAAAAACATTAGTATCCTATCACTTGGAAAATCTTCTGTTGAATCCCATCCTTTTTCCCAATTTACTAATGACAGTGAATCTTTGCACCTGTCAAGCCTTCAAGGCTTTATTTTCATCTTACATGCTTGAATGGGCAAAAGCACGCCAGGGAAAAAACAAACCACAAAAACCACAACAGCAGCAACAAAAAAACAAACCAATATCCTTGAGATATTAAACAGGAAAATTAACAGCAAGACCATGGTCCAAATGGCATCTATGACACAGCCAGAGAAGAAGACAAAACTGAAGACAAAATTAGATGATACTTCAAATGTAGGAGATTTGGAGGATTTTTTTTTTTTTTTTTTTTTTTTTTTTATTTTGGGAATTGTGTTTTTGTTTGTCTGGTTTAAAATGTATGGCATGCAATTGTATATCTACATTCAATATTGTGCTGCTGTCCACCTAAGAGCATAGTAAGATCACAGCTGACTCAAAGAAAAGAGCTGTTAAAGGCCTCAAAGTGATAGAACACACCAAAAGTGGGCACGCACTGTGTAAAATGCACATACTTGCCTTAGCTGCGGATGACAGAAGTGATTTAGCTGCTGTAGGCAGCAGTTTCATGTTGCCTACTAGATAAGTCTTCTTTGGTGGACCTTCTGCAGGTAAAATGATTTGGTGGGTTAAAAAGTGGGAAAACCTGATGTTTCTTGCCCCAACAGAGCTAAATGTACACAGATGTGGATGAAATATTGAATCGAAATTTAGTACAGTCTTCTAAACTAAACGCTGCTGCAAAAGATTCTGAATTAAGAGGCAGTTTAGACTATTATATGCTCTTCAGGGACTAGAGATAGTTGTTCCTTTTTCTCCTTTAGGAAATGAGCAAGAAAAGGCTCTCCTATAGGACCTATCCAACATGGTACTAGGCTCAAGAACCTTGTCCCTCCTCCTCATCTCCCTGTCTCTAGGAATTAGTTTGGAATTTTTTTAAAAGTCACCATTAAGCCAGTGATGGTAGAAATGGTTTCCCACAGCCTATTCGAGATAGTCAGATTTCTTATTAACCTACTTTCTTGTGAAAGCTCAGTGTGCAGTCAGGTTGTCCTTACTGAGAACACCATCCTCTACTCTCATTCCTGAGCCCTTTTCTTCTTAGCTTATACTATCCTGGGGAGGAGAGGAAGGATGGAACTGGAAGGAGGGAATGGAAAAAAGATAAAAAAAGCATTCATTTTCTTCAAAGCCAAAGCTGGCTCCCAACAGAATAGAGCAATAGAAACAGATTGAGGACCACTGCCAGTATCCACAGTGCCTCCTTCTGCCTTTACTCTCCTAGCCTTCCAGTCATCTTTCCAACAACTATATTCTCTACTGCATCCTAATGTTTTGTAGCCTTGCTTTTCTGAGCCTTGTGGAAAGGTGGGAGTTCAGATACTAATTTTTGAGGAGCAATAACACACATTTTTGAGACAAAAAACAGAGTTAATTTCCTGAACAGGCTCACACTCTCTTTATTGTTGATGTGGCTATTACAGCACTTTGCAAAGGTCCTCACCAGGGAGTAGCCACACATGGAGGTTAGCACCATGCACACAGAGAGTAGAAGACACCCACTGTGGAAGGAGCATGTATTTTGAAAACACATATAGGCAAAATATTGAAAAGATAAATATTTTTCAGAAACACAGTTAACGGACTTGACACATGTCCACAGCAAAGCTAAATGTGGAAACTAGAATTCATGTCTTGCACACCAGACCATCAGACTTCCCTTTCAGTGCATCTCAGTAGTAGGTTCCTTTCTTCCAGCTAATTACCTTTTGTGGGGATTTTGATATGCTATGACAAAAGCATTGTTTGCTTCTCAGGAAAATTAAGACTCCTACTGGGAAAAGCATCAGAACAAGAGTCTTTATCCTGCACAGGCAGTGAACAGAGGAAGCCACACATGAAAGGAGAGCTTTAGTGATAAGGTACGAGAGGAGGGAAGAGGAATAACTTACTCGTCAGAGTTATCTGATGGTTTCTGAAGATAAATAACAACACACCACAGCAATTTAAGTTTTTACCATCACATTATCCACCAATTTCTTGGTAGCATCCTGCACCCCTCTCTAAAAAGCAGTTAGCAAAGCAACCTGTAAGAGGCTGTAGGAAACCATTTCCACCACACAAATACAACTCTTTATAGAGACCACCTCCTCGAGTTACTGCTACAGCTATGACCCATGTAAAAAATATTTTTTATTTCTAACAACCCAAAGCTACATTGCCTACACTGGGAAGAGATTACAGAGTGAGAAGTTTTCTGTAACACACATCTCGGAGAGAAGTACTTCCTGCACATCCAGTGAAAATGCAAAAGACAACCTAAATGCCTGTTTCCTCCTTGTGGTCTGTTCTCAGCAGATGAAACAACAGACTCTGAGAGGCTAAGATCAGAGAAATCAGCCAAAACAAGACAAGGAATATATGTCATAGGAACAAAGATGTACTGACCATATGAGACCATTTTATAGACACTGCTGTGGCTCCTGCATTTTACATTTGCTGCATACGAAGGCTTGCTTGGGTAAGAAGGACTCCCCAGATTGCACTTGATGTCAGCATCGTGTCAGCTGATCTTTTGGCAACCGGCCTGCTCACATCTATCCACTTCTGCTCTCATTTTCTCTTTAATGCTAACATCTGCCCATGTTTTGCATTGACAGAAAGGTCAGCAAGACTCTAATGACACATTAAACCTGATAATCAGATGCACCATTTGCAATTACAATGTGCATGGTCTCATTTCCCCTTATATTCAGAGCTCTGCTTTTTCCTAAAAAATCCCAGTACAGTGCAAGTGCAGAATCATCTGTAATATCCAATCTTACATGTATACAATTGAGTTCAGTTTGGACAACAGAGAAAGCACGTCAGAAAACAGCTGGTCTCCCTAGGCTTCCAAGAAAATGAAAATTTGTTCTATCAACCTAGACTCAAGTTTCCAATTCCAAGCAATGTTTGTTTTTCTCTACAATGCACAACTACCTCTCTGTTACAAACCAGTATGCCTTATTTTCTGCACTCATACAATCACTACCATTGAATACTGACCTGTGAATCTTAACAAAAGAGATGCCCATGCCCAGGCATAAACTCATTTGAGGCAAACATGTTACTGTCTGACTTAAACATCAAGGATCGTCACATTGTCTAACAAAATTATATAGTCTGATGGGTATTCTCTACATCTACTCATTTTGCTCATTCAGTACACTCCATAGATTTCGAGACTGAAGTTTTTCCTGTTGCCTTCACAATGCAGAACTTGCAGACCTCACACTGATGACACATGACTGGTAAGTTCTTCAAATGCCTCAGAAAGAACAATTGTCAATGCTGGAGAAAGTCAATGCAAAGACTTATTGTTCTCCCAGTACCATCTGCTGCACTGGGTAAACTAAATCAAAACCCAGTAAAACTGAATGCAAAGCTGGACACTTCTTATGACTGTTCTGCATAATTTCTTATAAAACTTACTCCTTATTTACACAAAGAAAAAGCAGCTGTAATAGGAGATTTCTGTGTTTGCACAACAGATTTCTAATGCTTTTTCTCCTCAACTCAACTGTACTCCTTTGCAAGTTAACTAGTCCCTATTTTCAGCAGGAAAGTCATCTTCCAATATGTTCCTTATTAGTAGGGTCATAAAAAGGAACTGCCTATTTAGACACATTCAAGGGCCTTGTTCTCTTATTCCTATTTTTGGCATTCTTTGCCATGCAAAAAAAGTCCCATTGTTAGTACAGTGCAACACAGAATTTCACAAAATGCTAAGAGGGTCCCCAAATGTATGTTGATCAGTAAAAGATCTAATAAATACAAAGGCTGCGGTTAAACCCTTTTTCTTCTCTCTTAAAATTCTTTATTCTTCTTTCAAAATACACTATGTAACAATCCAGTCAGAAAAAGTTATCAGCAAGCTCACAACTTTTAAGTTGCTATGTATTCATGGTGCACTGCAAGTTATTCTCCAGATTAATGGCACCAAATAATCAATGGGACTACTCAAAGACTAAGGTACCACACATATTGGATTGTGTATCTAATGGGAGCCCAAGGTGGAAAAGCTTACTAAATGTGTTGATAATGGAAGTATTTCTTTCATGATTAATCTAAATTTTGACATTCAGAACTTAATTGACTTCAGATCATTTGGGATTTTTCCTAAAATTAGGTCACAGAAAAAGCTCACTAGAAGTAGCATTTCAGTGTTTCTAATGGGATTTCAAAAAATCTTAATGTCAAAGGCTACATGTCTTATTCTAAGAACAGTCAACTACAAACCAGAAAGTCTACACAAATAATAATGATAAAAAAATTAATTTCAGAATCTCCTTATTAAATAAACTATTTTCTCTTTTAGCAAGTATTTAAGAACACAGACTGTCCCAAACATACACACCAGTTATGACATCTTTTTCCATGTATCTGTCGGAAGACCGGGTGATACATCAGCACTGTGATGGGTTACTTTGTTGTTTTGGGGTTTTTTTCCAATCAGTTTCATTTGTTTACATATAATCCATAAGTATGCACTGATATATTACTATATGTATTTTTACATTATTTTCACATTCTAGTATGGTAAAAGGTCTCATTGCATAACATGTCTTGGTGACTAAAGTGAGACCAGAGATTACAGATGTTTGCATCATACAGTGTTTTTAGAAAGGACTTTGAGTCTTTAAGTCTTAGGGAATTAGACTGGGCAGATAATAATTGAAGATGCTGCATCACTTGATAACCAGATTTGATGCCTCAGAATCTCATTGACTTCTCTAACAATGTTTATGTGTGTGTATTAAAGAAGCATGATTAGTACTAAGGAATTATGATTAAATGAAAAACTATGTTAACTGTGCTACTTAAAGGTATTTTTATCGTATCTATATCTTATGATTCTACAAAGCCTTCATCTGCTCAGTTTTCCATCAAATGTATGGCATACATGCATTCAGCCCTGGAACAGATCCATATAAGTCACCACAGAAATCCCAGATATGCAGAAGTGATGTGCATAGCTCCACATACAACCTCTTGTTTATAGTTAAGTTATACCATTCTAAACTCTTACATTTACAGACATCATCTTTTTGTATTATAAAGGCAATAAAACATATATTTTCTATTAACCTGCTCTCCCCTACTTCTAGTTCTGCTTGTGATTTATTTCAGGTGTTTGGAATTGATGGCTGCTCCTGTAGTTGCCTGATGAGGTTCCCAGTGGTCACAAACCACAGGTCCTGCCAACCTGCACCACTGAGAGCTGCAGCTGTCCTTTCCAGCCTCATCTGAGTCAGAGATCCAAGGCTTTCTTCACACTGAGATTAGTTTGGAGAAAAGCACAGGCCTGTTATCATGCATTTTGCACCTGAGACAGAGTCAGCTTAGAGGAAGTGCATGCATCTAGAGATCAGGGAAACAACAGGTCGTGTTATCATCATTACCTGTTCTCCAGATCACCTCAGAGTTTTTAACCCAAAACAGAGGAAGGCAAGTTTTCCTTCCCAGAGCTCATCTACTTTGTTTTTTCTGGCAAGAAGGCATGGGTCTGGATGGCTGTATAAGAAGATTGAGTCTGAGGCTCAGAAGCACAAGTTCCTAGGGCCCATCTCACTTAGCTTGTAATGATTTTATTCATTACTTGCCTGACATTATGCAGAGAGTCTTGGGAATGGAGTCTTAAGCTCTAATTAGTGCAATATTGGACAAGCTTTCTTTCAAGGTATTAAGTAATTCTGGGATAATCTTTAGTTTTTGGAAGGAAGATATCCATTTATCTCCCATCAAAATCTTGTGAAGTGGATTCTAGTCAATATAGAATTCTTCAAAGAACTATTCAATAAATGACAGTCATACTCCTAGAAAGATGCATTCCAAACTACATTCACTTATGCAAGTTGAGGATTTCAAAAACTCATTATATAATTTTAGAGATAAAGAAGATTTACTGAAAAGACCTGGCAATAAATACAAAACCACCAATACAAGCATAAGTCAGCAAGAACCATAAAGACAGGTAGTATAAAAATACTTCATCGATTGCTATAATCCAAAATAGCATTAATTTTCTGTTAACTTCTCTTGGGAAAAACAATTCTAATAACCCTCCATGAAAGGCCTTCTGAAATAGAATACAGTATATTAACACTTGCTGATCATATGAATAGTGAACAGAGACAGCAAGCTGAGCAAAGAGAAAGACTACAGAGCATGGAAACTGCATGATGCACACCCATAACTGTAGAAGGGATCTTAAAATACACAGGCTGTAATTCAGTGTTACAGCTGCAGTTAAGATGGAAAGCAAAACAGACACATTAAAATTAAAGACAAGTAAAAGCTATCCTCACATTAAACCAGTTTAAAAGTATAGGTATCTTTCTTTTTTTACAGTGGGTCTAAAAAAGGGTAAGATTGAACAATCACCTGTTAGGCAGTTTCTAAATAACCTGCCTTTTTTAGGAATTCACACAGTAGTCTGAAACCATACAAATACTGGCCAAACACTGTTTCAGAAGGAATTCATGCTTTGTCAGATTCATATAAATAAGCTTAAAATTTATTTTTATAGACTATAATGTATTTTTATAGAATATAGTAGCTAGACAGCAAAAGTCTTTTTTTGTACAAAAATGGGGCACATTTCTTCTACCAGCTCTTTGCCTCCAGTTCTTCCTCACAAAAAATAATTGACTGCAGCTTCAAAAAAATATAATTGAGACCTGCCCAAGCCTTTCTATAAATAGTACAAACTTTGCATGAAACTGGTAGCAATTAGTGGCTATGTAAGAGAGTGAAAAGATAATAACAATTTTTAACCCATATAAAAGAATTCCACACAGGAAAGCAATGTATTTTTGGTATCTTACTTGTGATCTTTTGGGGTTTTTTTCCTTAAGAGAAGCCTTTTCAGCTTCCCATGTTCCAGTGTTCAGTATCACTGTGGGCTAAAACCCTGTAAACTGAGGTACTAAAAAGATGAAACACATAGAGTTAAGTTTTCATTAAAAAAATCTCCCACTAAGGGGGTAGAGGGGAAAAAGCAAAAGAAAACATAGGAACTTAAAATATTGCATTAAAGCCTCCTACAGATGCAGCCTGCTAAGCAGGAATAAAGGAATATTTAAGAACAGAAGCTAAAAAGTCATACCTTAAAATTCCGTAACACCTCTGATCACTTTAATAGGTTTAAAATTACTACAATCTATGCTATCCCTTACACACATTGTGGAGGCTGAATAGAGTGTATTACATTAACAGGAATGTCCAAGAGAGTCAGCAAATACCCTGCATTCTCTACTTCCTCAGCAAGAAGACAGGCAGAGTGTGATTCAGAGCTGCTCAGATAAGCAGGAGTTAAGTTGCTGTCTTAGGATCGGGAATTACCTCTCTGAAGGCAATTGCTTCCCTCTAAAACTGCAGAGAAGATGAAGTCTGCTGGTGCTAATACGCCCTCCCTAATCGGGCCTACCACCAAATAAAAAAATTCTGCAGAACATACACATAAAACTGCAGTGGCCTAAAGTTAAACAGCTATCCAGTAAAAGCAGAGCTCAAAATAGAACACCGATGGGAAGAACTTGGCTGCGAGATACGAGATTTTTTAGAAGATGACAGACAGAAGCACAGGAAATGTCAGAGCTGGGGAATGAAGACTCTCAGCAAGGCAAAGATCGATGTTACCATCAGGATATGAGTTCCAGTTAACACACCAACCTGAGATCAGTTCTTAGCATATGGTCTTCAAAGGAGAGAAGTTAATAGCACTGTGGTGGCTCCCTAATGGGGCAAACTGGTTTAGAGAAGATGAAATGGAAAAGTGATGGCAAAAGTGCACAGCAAGTCATTCTAGGTCAAAACATCACAGTTAACTGTGTGATAGAGAAAGATCCAAAGAGGTGGATTCAGGAGAGGAGTGATTCAGGGAGAGACAGGCACACATTTGTAAGCTGCAAGAATGAGCTGATTGACTGACAGGCTGCTCAGAAGAAAACCAGAGATGCCTGGGGAAGCTGACAGTACAGGGGGAGAGAGAGGACACAAAAAGACTTGGGAAGAGATCATCAGGAAAACTTCATAGAAGCATTATTTGGCAACTAAAATAAAGTTTTCTAATTCTGTGGGGGAAAAAAAAACCTCAAACAATTCAGCTCTGTTTCCCATTTTGGATTTAGGTAGAAGAGTGTTAGGGCTGCACGTAAGACTGTAGTTAATTGCACTTGCTGACAGCAGCAAGGCCTCTTCCACTGACACAGGTTTCTCAAGAGCCATGTAGACCCCCACAGGTTTCAGTCTGGACAAAGGTCCTGATCACATCTTGACCAATGACATTTTCCCATGTGAACCTATCACTCCCTGAAAGGTTTGAGTCTTACTGGCAGGAACCTGTGTGAGACACTAAACCAAGAGAACTCTATTATCAGAGGCTTCAAAAGCCATTCCCTGCATTAAACACTCCTTGTTCAAGGGGACTGGACATTTACAGTCAGGCAACAAATTCTTCCATCAAATCAAGTGCTGCTTCAAATTGAGTATATAAGGTCTTCTTAGCCTCCCTAATGCAATAAGGGCAATGATAATAAATAAAGGGAAAGCAATACCGTTCAAGTTTCCATTGCTTCATGGACTGCAGATCAGACTCCTGGCCTGCTGTTAAGCAATGCTCAAAGGTTTGCTTCCCGAAGTTGCAATACAGGGCTATGCAAATCCTCCAGGATCCCTGAGCTGTAGCTCAGTTATACAAAATACATGATAGGTTGAGCTTGGATGCTGTTTTGGACCATCCATCCCTGAAACTTCTGGGCTTTTGACTTCATGACAAAAATACTCCTTTATTGTCAGTACAGCTTTCTCCAAGTGTCACACTGCTGACTGGCTCTAGCGTCTGAAAAATCAGAACTGTGTGGCTCTCACAGAAAAGCCAACAAGACAAAAAATAGCAGTAACTCCAGAAAAACTGCTGTGAAGAGCCTCCACAGGTTATTCTATTGCACAGGCTGCAGGCCTGGAAAGGCACCACGCAGGTTTGGTCATAATATTGCAGAAGCCACAAATCCACAGAAAAAGGAAAAAATGGCACTGCAAAGCTTAATCCTTCTGTGATACTCTATTACCAATACCCTGAAATTTACAGCTGCCTGAAGCAGTTGCCTTTTACTGTCCTCTTTAAGTCCACACACTGTTTTTTATACTTTAAGAAGCTGCTACCAAGTAGAGGGTGTTCTTGAGTGTTGCAATGTGTGATTAGCATGTATTTCTCACTGTATATTATTGTTCTGTTATATGGTATGTTCTGTTATAATGTCCTCTACCCCCCACCCCAGATGGTTTGTCCCCTTCCCTTGTCCTCCCTTCCCATTGGCTGGAGCTCCTATAAGAACCAGGGGCCGGAAATGGGAAGGGCTCTTTCCTTGGTTATCCCCCATAAGCTTGGACCCTCCAGGTGGCCTGTTGGCTCTGGAGTGAATAAACTTATATATAACCATGGAGAGCCGCCAGCACCTTCTTCGTCCTCCATTTCCCTCAGCCATCCCCCAGGGAGTGCAGGGGCACACACTCACCCCTCAGCAAGCCCTGATAGGGGAAGGCTACAGATGGTGCCCAACGTGGGGCTATGCTCGGACACACGCAGAGTCTCGTCTCTGGAAGAGCAAGGACCTTTGAGCGGCAGCTGCCTTTGTAGAGTGAGTCCCGTTTTAGTGAAAGACACTTCAAGGGATCAGGAAGGTAGCTCCAAAGCTCCAGCAGAGTCTTCCCCACAAAACAGAGGAACCGGCACAAGAAGTTCATTTTCATTTCCCCAACTCCTCAGTAAGTACTAAGGGCTATATAGATAGCCACAGAG